>CM034361.1:5731265-5790227 GCA_019925275.1 Mytilus edulis
ATGTGCTGCCCTCCAACCAGACAAGATGTCATTTAAGGAATCATACATTCATTGTATAATTACACAGAATTAAACGACATCTTGCTTTGTGAAACATGCCTGAATAAGAAACCTTTTTTAAATTGACTTTCTAATATAACCCATGTTTCATTTGTAAAATTCATTTTTAGAAAGGATAGATGCATGGCTACTTCAAACTGGTTAACATCCTGACAGCAATTTAAATAGGACATTATTGGTTAATCTATCTTAGGATTAAAGTTTAAATTAATCCTGAAAATCATTTATAATCAAAAATAAAATGCTACGGTAAAATGATTTTTAGTCTTAAATAATCTTTTCCATATCTATCATAGATGCTAATCAGCCATTAAAGACCTTCCTAAAGACACCTAATGATTAAATCAATACAACATGGTGTACGTGAGTATATGAATGTTCAGGCGATTTCTTTTTCAGGCATTGTCATGATTATATATAATGAGACAATAATGAAAGGATCAAATTTGTTTAGTTTTGTCTCTGATAGTAATCCTTCATTATTGCTAGCAAAATCAAAAGTGAAAGCTAAAACAATCCAACTTAGATTTAAAAGATTTGGTTAATATAAACATATATGTATACTCATCATTGTATTAATTAAAAGTAACTGTGCAAAATGTGGAATTTTGAAAAAAATGGAAATTTACAATAAACAAAACATATACATGTATGTTATTTAACATGTTTATTTTATTTAGAATAATAAGACATATGTATGTATTTTGAGCTTTCTACATCTTTCACCTCTATGGACTGTTTTAGCTACAGATAACCAATGTAGGAATGAGAAAAGGTTCAGTATAAGACCGACCTGGTACGGTTGATAAGATCACATCTTGTTCAGCGACATTGAATTCAATGTTTATATCTAACAGACTACCACTTTCTACAACATCTTTCTTTTTCTCTGAAATTCATAGCAAATCAACTGTTACTATTGAAACAGATTTATTGATTTAATTTTTTTTTTGTTTTCTTCAGCCTGTAGACTTTTAATCATTAATATCAATAAATGCATGTACCCGCTCATTGCCTGTGTAATGTTTATTGTGTGTGAAAAACACAAATGCCTCTGTTTGATTACTGTGAAAAACATGGTGTCTCCTTCTGTTTGCATTTAAATACGTTATTCATGTTATTTTTTCACTAAAGTTAGTTTTATCTTAGATTTACAACTGAGATCAGTTTGTATTCAGTTTGCATTTATCTTCAATACATGTAATATTACATTTCTGTATGTGTACAAATTTTAAATTCATGTGGATATTCATGTACATGCAAATGTTACTTTGTATTTAGAAGTAAATATGTGTACCCTTTCATACAATATTGATGTGTAAAACATTTTTTTTTAGTAAAGGGATCAGCAAGCTTTATAACTTATAAGAGTGTATGTCAAATGCTGAACTGCTTACTCACATGATCAGATCCATTCACAATACGTTTCCTTGTCACATGACATTCACAAATGTTCAAGTCACATGACGTTTACAAATGTTCCTGTCACATGAGGTTCACAAATGTTCCTGTCAAATGACGTTCACAAATGTTCCAGTCACAGGACGTTCACCAATGTTCCTGTCACATGATATTCACAAATGTTCCAGTCAGATGAAGTTTACAAATGTTCCAGTCACAGGACGTTCACAAATGTTCCTGTCACATGACATTCACAAATGTTCAAGTCACATGACTTTCACAAACGTTCCAGTCACATGACGTTCACAAATGTTCCAGTCACATGACGTTCACAAACGTTCCAGTCACATGACGTTCACAAATGTTCCAGTCACATGACATTCACAAATGTTCCAGTCACATGACAATAACAAATGTTCTAGTCACATGAGGTTCACAAATGATCCTGTCACATGATGTTTACATATGTTCCAGTCACATGATGTTCACAAATGTAACTTATATAAATACCTTCTTCACAAGATTCTTCATCTTCATCTGAATCCTCCATGTCATCTTCTTGAGGACTTTGAATTTCCTTGATGTTGACTGTCGATGTAGGTGCAGAGTCTGACTCCTTGGGAGAAGAGACTTGGCTGTCTTTAGACTTATTGCTTCCATTAGAGGCCTCATTGAGATCTACAGGGATGCCGTTCTCAGATAAAAACTCATCTAAGTCCATATACTCTAAACTTATGTCCCCATCAGTGTAGTCAGCACTGCTCCATAAATTTGGACCCAGAAAAGCTGACGTTGGGTCAAATGTAGGTGACATACTACCCTTTTCCTTTGGCTTGAGACTTCCTCCATCTGAAATTACAAAAGTTTTGTACTACATGCAACATCAGGCTAACATACAAAATTTTTGTTACAAAACAAGGTAGTTCAAGTTTTTAACAATTCAGATATTTAATATAAACCATTCCAGGAAATAAAAATATTTTAATATTCTTAACTAATGAAAATACATATCCTTTAGTTTTCAGAGTTCTGACAGGCTATGTCTCTGCAAAATTACATTAATTGTAATTGCAAAGGATCACTAGTTAAAATTTCAGGGACCCTTACCACTAGAAAAGATTATATCTATCAGATTTAAACATGATTTTTTTTCAGTCAAAAACAATAAAGGAGCAATCCTCACAACAAAAATAATAAATGTATCAATTAAAACAATGATATTGATTTAACCAAATCAAAACAGACTTGACTTCTTAATTTACTTTAATTTTGCATCAATCATAATATCATGATATAAATAAATTATGAGATACAGGTAGACCTTTTTGCACTTGTGTTCAAAGAGGAACAAAAATGTATACATGTATTTCTTAAACTGATTATCATTGTTAATACATTTATTATACACATAGCAAATAGTGACACATGTAAGATAAAGATACCTGTCACTCAAGCTGTCAAAATCAAGTAAACAGAACTTACAACATTCATTGAAATTGTGTGTGCATTTACATTATAATATATAAGTGGTACCAAATTTGATAACAGTTATTTATTAATCTATAAGGTATCACATTTGATATCTTATGTAGCAATTAAGTGTTTGTTAAATTCAGTCTTATTCAAGCAATATAACTGTCTTGACGTTATCATACTGTTTATCAGTGACCATTGGAAGTACATGTGTACTAATGACTGATATGATAGACAGTACATACAGTTCACGTATATTACTTATATAAGGCCTGTTCACATGAGGGTACCTGAGGGGATTGAAATAGGTAGCAAGTTAGAAGCGTTAAGTGAAAACAACATAAAGTCACTGCAGTTGAAAAATATTCACCCAATTGATATGCTAAACAATACATTTTGTAACATGATAAATTCATCTTTGGTTTGATATTTGTCCATAAAAAAAAATCAAAGCGCTGTAAGCGCTGAAGGCAGTTAACCAAAAACCAGGCAAACGTAATTATGTGCAGTGGCGGATCCAGAAATTTTCCCAAGTGGGGGCCCACTGCCTGCCTAACAGGGGACCTGCTTCAGTCATGCTTCAGTGATTCCCTATATAATCAACCAAATTTTTTCTCAAAAATGGAGGGGGGGCACTGAAAAACCCTCTAAATCCGCCTCTGATGTGGCATTAAACATTCATATATTGTACATTTATGTTTATCTAATGAATTAATTATTAAGGCAAATAATTTATATGTTATCAAGATTTCAATAGCAATGAATATATAAATGTATATTTTTTATGGTGAGTCTGCAGTGGTACAAATTCGCAATGATTGTAGTTGTTCTAGTTGGTAGTTAACGTTGGTTTTAGTTGACTGTTAGTAGTACGTGTTGACTTAGTATGAACATGTAATAGTATGAATGGACTGGTTTCCCTGTAAAGAAAACTGAGTATGTGTTCTATAGTACAATAGTTATGCGACACAAATCAGACAAATGTTCACTACTACAAGGATCAAAGGTGAGGTCTGACTGACCTGCCCATAGTAAATGTAAATGATTTGTTATATTGTCCCATACATGAATATATATGGTTTAGGGGTGGGGATCTCGAGGGTTTTCAAGTTCTCAAACAGGAAGGGGTAGAGTGACCCCAGGGACTTCCCCTATATTTCATTTGATTTGTTATATTGTTCCATACATGAATATATATTGTTTAGGGGTGGGGATCTCGAAGGTTTTCAAGTTCTCAAACAGGAACTGGCTAGTAACCAAGTCGAAAGTGAAAGCGGACCTCGGACCACCGCTAATTTGAACCCCTGCCTCCAAATTGAAGATACGAATTTCGTCTTCTAATTTGAAATTGCCGCCAACAGCATGAACAGTTGAACTTATTATATAATAGACTACTGACGTAGTTGTACTACGTATTGATGACAAACAATATTCCTACGACTTTTGCCATTTGGGAAATCTAAACTACTCGTCTTAAAAGATTTTCGGCAATTAAATATTTTGTACAATTGTTTTTTGACATCATAGCCAAATGCACAGGCGATAATAAACTACATAAGAATTCCTAATGAGCACTACTCCCTATGTGGAACTTCAAAAAGTTTTGGGTGATTCGACGATCATTTAAGGTTTTTCTAGTCATATTTTTTGTAATCCAGAATTAAAAGTATTAAAAAAGTGTTCAATTAGTTATATAGTAGCCAGCTAGATAATAACAATGGCAAGTATTTCAGCATTTATTGGGTAGACCACAAATCAAGGGTGCTCGCATAATGCAGATTAACTGCATAATTACTGCTGAAATGGTAATATCCACAAAACTTTACTGTTTGATCCCCAGAAACCATTAGCACTGCTCATCTACAGGGCATATATATATAGGGAGCTGCTCATCCACATACATTTGTAAATAGAGCTGTGCATGCTGAACTACAGATCCCATAAGATCTGTTTATCTACAGAACCCATGAGAAATGCTGATCGACAGATCCTATCTGTTTATCCTCAAACTAACATGTCTAATGTCAATGAATATGTTTAATATTAATCTGTAGAATTCATCATTTTATAAATTTATTCTCAAACTAACATGTCTAATGTCAATGAATATGTTTAATATTAATCTGTAGAATTCATCATTTTATTTATTCATATCATCTTAATCATCTCAAAATAAAATCAGAAAAGCAGGAAATTGTAATTTGTTACATCATAATTCATTTTTTTAATTCTTAGTCAAGATACATGTATATAGTTTCCTAATCAGGATTATTATTCCTTATTAATATGAACATGAGGGATTTTGATATCAATACTATTTGGGTCAAAATTCAACTTTTTTTATTTGCTATGAATTTCATGAAAAATGGTAATATTTCTCCTCTCTCAACAAAAATGTATATTAAAATCTTAAAATGTCTGATGTAGAGAATATTGTATAACTCACGATACATGTACATGTATTATATACACCCTCAGGTCATTTAGTCTGAATGGAGACAAACAATTTACCCCAAGACCATAAAGATATAATTATTGTCTTTGAAATATAATTATTGTCAATGAAGAATGATAAGTTTTCAATAATTTTGGAGGGAAGTCATTCACTGATTTGATCATATTTTTTTGAAAAGCATGATAAATGCTTAGTATCCAATTTCATTTCACACATCCTGGTGTCAGTGTAATGATACGAAAATGTGATATAAAAATTATACTAGACTCATTTCTAGAAGTATAAAATAGAACTTCAAACTTCAATTTGCATTATCTTTTAGAATAAATATTTTTTGTAGTTTATTTCATTCCATAACATACAATTTTACAAGTTGTATTGATAGTGAAAAAATCTTAACTTAAAAGTACTCGCTAAATGACATTAATGGTAATTTTTGGTGCATGACGATAAAATGTCCACTTTCTTTTGAACATTAAGAAAATAGACAGCTTTTGGCGAATCATGCTAATATTTTCAACAACAAAAAAGGAAACAATAATTATTTGAGACCTCTGCAGAATCTCAATAAAGATATATATAGATTCTACCACTGCATTGAGTGTCATACATTATTTATCCACTCCAGACAGTTAAATATTTAAATTTGACTGTTGATAAAGGATAAATATTGTTTTACACATGACAAGATTTGCTGGTGGAATCAGTTTCTCTGATGATTTTTTAAACCATATGCAGACAATCATAATCCTTCTTTTCGAATGATCTGCCAAAAATGTGTTCCTTCTACGTGACGTCATCAGACATAATCGCCTTTTTGCATGTCGTCACAATAGGAAATTCAGAGGAAAGCAAGAAAATTTCAACGTCATAATCTGATTTTGACCAATGAAGATCTAGAACTGAGATCAAACAAATAACATGTTGATTAAATAAAAATAATCAACATGTCATGCAAAGGATAATTTGTGTAGGAATTAGAGGGGGGGGGGGGAAACAATTTGACACTAAATATAAATGTAGCCGAAAATGATCGTTTGATGTCTGATGGTAAATGGCGATCCTTCTCTTTATCATAATCTATTTCTATACTGGTTTAAAAAACACACAATATATAATTTTTATATGTTCATGTATAATTATCTCAACAACAAAAATAACAATATTATTAAATAATTGTGTATACCAGTGTGTTCACAAAACACAACAGATCTCAACTAAGTTATATTTCCCCACATGATGGCACATCTATTAAATGCCAAGGTTTTTTGTTGCCCAGTAAATCTATATCAAATGCGTAGTATTGAAAGACTTGTATTGTCAATTTCTTTGAGAGAGTGGAATTATCTTTTCAATAAATTTCGATAAATGAAATTTGTGTTGCAAGCTATATACATTTGTTTTATTGATTTAGAAATGTGCATATTGTACTGTTCTTTGCTTGTGGAACCACCAAAAAGTTATACAACACATAATTTGACCTTCGCCTCTGAGACTGAAATCGATTTAATCTTACCTTTATTAAATTTTGGCGGATTTTGGAGAACTGGGTTTTCTAGAAGTTCCTTAAGACTGTAGCTAGTGTGTCCGAATCCAAAAAGTGACATCTTACTATCTTTTCAATTCTAAAACTGTTAAATCCAAATGTTAGAAACCTGTGTTTACGTTAGCCGACCACACACGTTTGACACCATGCAATAAAATGACTTCAGCCAATCAGAAGACGGGCACTTGTCAATAAGTACTGGTTACCTGTGTGTGAAAACGAATTGAATTCGGAGCAAAGCGTATAAGGAATATGGATAGATTTAATGCGGTTTGGATCGGACTGAGAATTATTTGCTCCTTTAATAGAATAGAATGGAAAATTTTATTTTAAGTCGGGTTACATGAAATATTATAAACATAAGCTCCTTTATTACATTGTTTGGGAGTAAAATGTTGTAGTTGAAATTTTAAGTTTTTAACACAAAACGAACGGTTATTAACTAATAAATTGGCTTCAGAATCTACCTCTTTCATTTTAAATATGTCAATCGTCCTGTCAAGACTGTTCAGCTACTGCATGTACAGACTCTGTACAGATTAAACGGCAATTATTTAGTGTTTTTTTGTTGATAATTTGTATTTTTTTTCAGAAGTTTGTGACGTTTTTCCTACATTTATAAAATCCGGTGTGCCTTGTTTTTTTCCTAGATATAAGCCTCTTATATTATTCCTAGTTTAAATATATAATTCCTTAAATTTGACAATTATAATGTAAATACTATATGACATATTGCCAGTGGACCCAATTATTTAAATTACATTTTTTTTATTCAGAATATATACATTTTTCAGTAAAAAATTCTGTATTGCTTTTTTTTTTTATATATAGAAGAGGTTAGAATATATTAAGAGGGCATGTAAAACATAAAAAATATCATATGCTATGATTAGGCGGATCCAATCCAGCCATTTCTAAATGGGGGTTCTAACCACAGTGTCCCAATTCAAAAAGAACTGATCTTAAAAAAAGGGGTCCACAATTAGGTTTTGTCGCAGATCTTATGCATTTGTACATGTCCACCGGTCCCAAACATATTAGCTAGTGTTCTTAATGTTATGCTAGTTTCTATCGTAAGTGCCGTGCTTGTAATTAGGAGACAGATTTAATAACAGCAATTTTTCACTTGTTTCTGAATCTTATTTATTTCATGTATCAGAATTGTATACTATAAAATTGAGAATGGAAATGGGGAATGTGTCAAAGAGACAACAACCCGACCAAAGAGCACTCGAGACACTGACGGCTGAAGGCCACCAATGGGTCTTCAACGCAGCGAGAAAATCCCGCACCCAGAGGCGTGCCTCAGCTGGCAGAGGCGGATTTAGGGGGGGGGCAGGGGGCCCGGGCCCCCCCTTTTTGGAAAAAAATTTGGTTGCTTATTAGGGAATCACTGAAGCGTGACTGGAGCGGGCCCCCTCTTAGGTCAGTCAGTGGGCCCCCACTTATGAAAATTTTTGGATCCGCCACTGGCTGGCCCCTAAGAAAAATACTCAAATAGACACCCTCTCCCCTGAATACATTTAGAATAAATTGATTAAAATTATGTTTCATCTATTGAGGTGTCAGACCACCAATTACTCCCTCCAATTTAGAACGTATGTAAAAGTAGTCCTACTTTGACACAAAATAGCGCTTTTGATGTCATTGTTTACTTAAACTAACCAACAAATTTGCAGAAATGAAACTTTTGGTGAAAGGGAAATATATTTAGACCATTTTGAGCCAAAATTCACTTGTCTATGAGTTTGCATTAAAAATTCAGGATTAATGCGCTACATAGTACACTAATTTAAGATTTCCAGAAAACCGGGAGTTATTTTGGTAGTACCTGTCTTTTCAAAATCAGAAATTTGTTACAAGACTTTAAACATTGGTTGAAAATTGGCATGTAGGAAGGTGATACATGTACAATTCAGGATATACCTGGTTTCCTTGAAGTTAAACTTAAGGTAAAATATTTAGAAAGCTGTGAAAATTGCAAAATTTGGTTGAACAGATAGGGATTTTTAATTGGTGGTCTGACACCTTTAAGGGAAATGCGGTGAAACCACAAATTCAGAAAACAATTGATTTTTTTTACTTAACTGATCATATGAAGTGATAGTAGTCACATTTCAATCTTTTGGGGGGCAAAAAGTCACATATTGCAAATTTAGAGCCTTAGACCTGAATTTGTGCTATTTTTAGCTTTTCCCACCCTGACAATATGCTTTCACATAAAAAAATGTCCCAAATTGTTATAAATGCACAGCAAGATGTTTCTGTGGTATTAACATTAAAACATGGTTATTTTACCACCAAAAAAAGTTTTCGTCATCAAGATTTAATGAAATTATTTGATTTTTTTCCCTTATATCATTGCGTCATAGCATGTATTTGGCAGATAACATAGCCTGATGTAAACATTGCAAAAACTCACAAAAATCCCATTTATTATCTCAAATGAAAGTTTTATATGCCTTAAGTTGTATTAACTGATAGAAAATAAAAACATTTAAATGACCATGACTGCACTTTTGATCATTTAATAGTCCCATTACTTACACCAGGTGTAAAAAAGGGGGGTCAATATTCCTTGACTCTTCAATACCTTGAATTTTTTACTTATTCCATTGTAACAATTGTGGAAAGTCTTTTAAGAAGTAGAACAAACAAGAAAAAAATCAACAAAACTGATCTTGATATTGAAAGTTTATGTTCCTGTAGTCCAAAATGAAATTTTCAAGTATTTTCTATCAAAGTCATACATTACAGTCAGTTTAAATTGAGCTGTGAAATTTGTAATATAAGTCACATTATGCTCAGATAGGATGTTTCTGACTTCAAATTGACTAAGGATTAAGAATAAAGCAAAGCAAAGATTTCTGAGCAACTTTTTTGGCTCTTTAGGTGTCAGACCACCAATTACTCCCTCCAATTTAGAACGTATGTAAAAGTAGTCCTACTTTGACACAAAATAGCGCTTTTGATGTCATTGTTTACTTAAACTAACCAACAAATTTGCAGAAATGAAACTTTTGGTGAAAGGGAAATATATTTAGACCATTTTGAGCCAAAATTCACTTGTCTATGAGTTTGCATTAAAAATTCAGGATTAATGCGCTACATACATGTAGTACACTAATTTAAGATTTCCAGAAAACCGGGAGTTATTTTGGTAGTACCTGTCTTTTCAAAATCAGAAATTTGTTACAAGACTTTAAACATTGGTTGAAAATTGGCATGTAGGAAGGTGATACATGTACAATTCAGGATATACCTGGTTTCCTTGAAGTTAAACTTAAGGTAAAATATTTAGAAAGCTGTGAAAATTGCAAAATTTGGTTGAACAGATAGGGATTTTTAATTGGTGGTCTGACACCTTGACAAGTCCGTAAACAATCATGATTTATTTTCTGTACGTGGTAAGTTACCGCCTCGCGTATTTGTGGTGTCCAAATCTGATCAATTCTATAAATACTTCACGTTCTTCAACATGTGTTTATCTCAGCCCAGAATCTATTTTTAAAACACTCGATGTCACGGAATTATGAACTCTTACTTTACAAAGCGAACATGAAAAACAGTCCTGTATAAGTGTCGATTCAGTATATTGACTTAACAGTGAATACAAACATATCTTAATAAATCCATTGATACTCTAAAAGTTTTAAAACTTTTTGCTCGATCTATAAATCGCATCTATCATCGAGTCACGTGAATCAATCTCCCACGTTATTGGACACGTTTACAACTCACGTGATGAATACAAGTACGGTTGTACTAAACAAATCGTCGTCTCAAATAAACCATGCAAGTGTTATCAAAATATTAGGGTGAAGTGACCGCAGAGAAATAAATTCAGCCGACAATGAATCCCGAAAAATTAAAGAGACACTTAAATTTAATAAAACATTTGATAAGAATAGATATTTGGAAAATATGGCAACGTCATTATTGATATTATTATTGGTGATCTAAATCAAGGATTTGCATATTAAGATTCTAACTAAACAAATCCTTGTCTAAATCAAGTTGTTTAAGAAGAAGAAAAGTGTATTATACAGTAATCTCTAATAAATATGTGTGCTATTTTCGATTTTATACCGCAGTCTCACTAGTAAGGTCGTATCACGGTCGTGGTGAGGTCTTCAAGATCGTGATGAGCGTGACCAACTTTGAACATGTTCAAAACAATCGTGGTGCGGTCGTGGCAAAATCAGGTCGTAGTAGAAGCGTAATAAGATCGCAAAGGTCGCGGTACCATCGTAGCGAGAGCGTGATTCTATTCGGAGAGACTGCGCTACGATCTCACAGCGACGTTAACGTCTCACCGCGACCCAACTACGCTTCCATTACGACTATACCACGTTTACACCACGCTGTTCAAGACCATAGTACGATTCTACCACGCCCTTAAAATTGCCGTCCTCATCACGCTTCTTACGACCTGACTACCGTGTGCGTTCATACTACGACCATCATTCTCATTGTCATGTTCACGTAAAATATACTACTTCTCTCCAGATTTTGTTTGTCTGTATGTAATTAGTACTTCTTGTCCATTTTCTCTAACGGCTCAGTCAACCATGATTCTCATTTTTATATAGAAGAGGGACGATAAATACCAAAGGGACAGCCAAACTCATAGATTAGACCGTTGGTTTTCCCGTTTGAATGGTTTTACACTAGAAATTTGTTGGGCCCTTTATAGCTTGCTGTTCGGTGTGAGCCAAGGCTCTGTGTTGAAGATATGAAAACTTGATAGAAATTGTGTTCAAATCATTTTGTTATCACAAGTTGTGGAACTGTTATCAAAGAAAATTTACTTATCCAAAATGGTGTGAGCAAAACTTCATATCTTAATTTTATCTACTTTTGACCAGTTCAAACCAGCTAGACTAGTAAAGTATACAAATTTTCAAACATATATTATAATATTCTATAGAATATACCCCATTTTATTTTTTGTAATACCTCAAAAACATGAAAAAAGTATGAGTTAATTCTGTTTTTTAACTTTTAAAATGACTAAATAAACTTACTTTTGAAGATCTGTCTAATGAATCTACATGCATTATTAGAAATATAATTAAGAAACGATTTTAAATAAAGAATAAATCACCAAATATGCATAAATTCCAGAGTTTACTTATTGCCTAAAATTATGTTCGGCAATAGGATGAATAATCATCATCAGATTTCAGGAAATAAGCTTAATGCCTGAAAATTTCACACAACAATTATAAATCGTCTGTTTTCGACACGTTACCATTTTTTCTTCATCTTTATATTTAATTGTTTAGATAAAATTGAGAATGGAAATGGGGAATGTGCCAAAGAGACAACAACCCGACCATAGAGCAGACAACAGCAGAAGGTCACCAACAGATCTTCAATGCAACGAGAAATTCTCGCACCCGGAGGCTCCTTCAGCTGGCCCCTAAACAAAATATATACTAGTTCAGTGATAATGAACACCATACTAAACTCCAAATTGTACACAAGAAACTAAAAGTTAAAATAATACAAGACTAACAAAGGCCAGAGGCTCTGACTTGGGACAGGTGCAAAAATGCGGTGGGGTTAAACATGTTTGTGAGATCTCAACCCTCCCCTATACCTCTAGCCAATGCAGAAAAGTAAACGCATTACAATACGCACATTGATATTCAGTTCAAGAGAAGTCCGAGTCTGATGTAAGTATAGATGTCACATATTAAAAAATCGTCGTGTGAATCTTATATATAATGATGTATTTCCCATTTTTCTAACTGTTGGAAAATTGAATATGAAGTTTGATTTAAAGTACATTTTTAATAGGGCCTTTTTAATATGTCATATATTACGAAATTCGCCGTGTGAATGTTATAATATACAATGATGTATTTACCACTTTTCTAACTATTGGGTAATATATGCTTGAGATTTTCACTACAAACAATGTTATTTCAGAAATGTAAATATAAAAAAGAAGATGTGGTATGATTGCCAATGAGACAACTATCCACAAAAGACCAAAATGACACAGACATTAACAACTATAGGTCACCCAATGAGGCAAGCCCATAACGCATAGTCAGCTATAAAAGGCCCCGATAAGACAATCATGGTAAAACAATTCAAACGAGAAAACTAACTGCCTTATTTATGTAAAAAAAATGAACGAAAAACAAATATGTAACACATAACCATACGACAACCACTGAATTACAGGCTCCTGACTTGGGACAGGCACATACATAAATAATGTAACCCTATTTTCTATTGGAGATATACCAAGTGTGTTTTTGAACTGGGGTTATCAGCCCGTGAATGGGTCCCGGTGCGTTAATTCGTACATTGGTAATATATGATAAAAATTCCAATACATGTCCTTTTACATATCGACCCTGGTTACGTATCATTCCCATGAACCATATCAGACCTCGACTGACGTCTCGGGTTGATAACGGGCCTATACGGTAAAAACATGTTTTACTCTTTATAGTATACCCAAAGGGAGTGTTAATATAGAACAATGTAGCTCAGAAAAACATTGGTAGAGTGTAGACATATCGTATTATAGTTGTAATGTTGCACTTGGATATCAAAAAGTGGACCTATACCAATAGTAAGATTCACACGACGAAAATTTGACGATGACAAACCTAAGACTCAATTAAAATTATGATACCTGTGTATCCTCAGACAAGGTTAAGATTCTGTCATCACACATACCTAAGTCTTGGTAAAACTGGCCTCGGAAACAGCCAAACACCCAACGTATCCTCAGACAAGGTCAAGACTTCTATTATCACAAATATCTAAGTCTTGGTAAAACTGGCCTTGGAAACAGACAAACACCCAAAGTATCCTCAGACAAGGTCAAGACTTCTGTCATCACAAATATCTAAGTCTTGGTAAAATTGGCCTTGGAAACAGACAAACACCCAACGTATCCTCAGACAAGGTCAAGACTTCTGTCATCACAAATATCTAAGTCTTGGTAAAACTGGCCTTGGAAACAGACAAACACCCAACGTCTCAGAAATTAAAAAAAGAACTTAGGTTCAAGCTGACATCCTTATTTTACAAAACTTAATGGAAGCAAAGTAAGTCGTATTATCATTGCTTTTTGACGTCCATCTTCGGCCAGGAACCACTCACCTTTGTTAGGCATGTGTGTGTGTGTGTTTTTAATTTGGGTTTATAATGTTTTGGAGTTAAGTGTGGCGTCCAATTCGCTGAACTTGTGTTATACATTATTGTTTAGGGGACAGCTGAATCCCGTCTCCGGGTGGGAATTTTCTCGTTGCGTTGAAGACCCATTGATTGCCTTGTGCTATTTGTATGTCCTACCACAGGCATTTGTTTCTGTCATTGTGGGGTTTACTGTCCATACCAGTACAAAAAAAAGTGGTTTTTTTTTCACTTTTATTTGTTTACTGGTATGGATAGTAAACCCCACATTGACAGAAACAAGTGCCTGTGTGTCCCACCAAGGGGGATTATGTTTTTAGGTCTGTGTGTCTGTTCGTCCATTTTGTCCGTCCGGTCGTTCATCCATCTGTCTGTCTCGCTTCAGATAAAAATTTTGGTCATTGTAGTGTTTGATGAAGTTGAAGTCCAATCAAACTTAGTACACATGTTTCCTCTATGATCTTTCTAATTCTAGTTCAAATTAAAGTGTTGATCCCAATTTCACGGTCACCTGAATATAGAAAATGATATTCCGAGTGGGGCATCCGTGTACTGTGGACACATTCCTGTTCCTCTTTGGTTTGGGATGTTGTCTCTTTGACACATTTACCGTTTCCATTCTCTATTTTGTTGCTATGATACATTAATAATGATAGAAGGTAAACAAATAAGACCTTTTACAATTATTTTATTTGATTAAGGTAGCACAATACAAAGATTTTTTTACTTCCAATCACTAACCTTTGAAATGCTGTAACTTTCTTATGAATGCATAGAAAATAATAAAAGAGGTATATATAGATAGATAAAACATTAATCTTTTAAATGAATGCAATATTTTTTATTATGCAATCATTATGTAATCAATTATTATATAATTAGTGGCAAAATCTGGGTAAGTTCACTTGAATGAATTTAGCTCTATCATCTCTTTAACTATAGAGAAAATTTTAACGAAATCTTAATCAACACATCATGGGCTTCAAAAGGGTGTCTCAGATTGTCTCTATTGTATTCCTTTCTCTCATAAATCTCTAATTAGTGTAAACATCCTAACAACATAAAAGAAGATAATGTTTAATTAGGTGTAAAATGTGTTCTATACATTTTATCTGAAATCTGGGACACCCTTTTGTAGATAATGGCCATAGGAACAACATATAATAAAATCAACCCTCTAGGGATACCTATGCAGAAGCTAATTTCATTTAAAAGTGGAAATTTGGTGAAAAATGTTTTAGACACAGTTAAAAATATATAATTGGTTACATAATTGTTGCATAATACTAACATTGCATTTATTTGAAGGAATAATCTGTAAGCTATCCAAAACTACCACTTTTATAAATTTTCAAGCATTATTAAGAAAGTTACAGCATTTTAAAACTTGGGAGTTGGAGTTATAAAATCTTTGTATTGTGCTACCTTAAGATGTCATATTCACTGAATATTCAATTATTCGATCACAGTTCTATCTTCTATATAGTAGAATAAAATGTTGATTTGAAATCATACGGTAGTGATCACAATTTGGCATTACCTAAGGTCATGCTTTATCTGAGCTGTGAATGACGTCTTTTCATGTTATATTTATTATTCTCGTGGTGTTTTGTCTGATGCTTGGTCCGTTTCTGTGTGTGTTACGTTTCGGTGTTATGTCGTTGTTCTCCTCTTATATTTAATGCGTTTCCCTCGGTTTTAGTTTGTTACCCCGATTTTGTTTTTGTCCATGGATTTATGAGTTTTGAACAGCGGTATACTACTGTTGCCTTTATTTATTTACACATACTCTGTTGGGTGATGACTCATATTTAAGTCTGGGAAACATGGTTTATTTATAGGTTAGACAATACTTGGTCATGTTTTATGAAGATTTAAGCCCAAGGCGAAGCCGATACTTGGTCATGTTTTATGAAGATTTAAGCCCAAGGCGAAGCCGAGGGCTTAAATCTTCATAAAACATGACCAAGTATTGTCTGACCAATTTAGAACATATTCACACTTTCGAGTGACCTTACAAAATTATCCTTTCCCATTGTAATATTCAAACCTAAAAAAAGTTCACTTTTTATAATGAACTAAATGTAAAACATTGGTAATCATCATTTCAATGGATGGAATGAAAAAGCTCGGACATAGTTTGTGAGGACCAAATGGATAAATTGTTTCTCTTCTGCTTAAGGTAGAATTTAACACTTATTTATCTTGAATTTTTTTTATTTTAAAAAAGCAAAACAATGTCAATGAATGTTATATAAATCCCCTTTTTTGAAATTTGACCTTTTTTTACGAATGTAAAACTCTGTATAAATATTTTGAATTTAGACCATTCAACATTAAATGCTTACTTTTTGTTGATAAATTTAGTTTGGCACTTGTATTTTTGTCCATCTGATGAGTTAAGCCTTTTTCAACTGATTTTTATAGTTCGTTCTTATGTTGTACTGTTATACCACTGTCCCAGGTTAGGGGGAGGGTTGGGATCCGGCTAACATGTTTAACCCCGCCACATTATTTATGTATGTGCCTGTCCCAAGTCAGGAGCCTGTAATTCAGTGGTTGTCGTATGTTTATGTGTTACATATTTGTTTTTCGTTCAATTTTTTTACATAAATAAGGCCGTTAGTTTTCTCGTTTGAATTGTTTTACATTGTCTTATCAGGGCCTTTTATAGCTGACTATGCGGTATGGGCTTTGCTCATTGTTGAAGGCCGTACAGTGACCTTTAGTTGTTAATGTCTGTGTCATTTTGGTCTTTTGTGGATAGTTGTCTCATTGGCAATCATACATCTTCTTTTTTATATTAGGTGTATTTTTGTTTCTCCGAAAAAATTCTTTGCTTTATATATTACCAGTCTGGCATTGTTTTCTTAAAAGAAAGAAAAAAATCTCTCAAATGTCAGGTATATAAATTAAATAAGTATTATTTTACCTACATCCTTACCCAAATTGTTTTTGTTTATTATACATATGTGTACTATTAGAAAATGCATGGAAAATTCAAAATGTTTTGTTTTAATCTTTGCTCTTTCACCTTTAATAAGTAGGCTCTTTTCCCATGGAAAATGCCTCAGAGGATTGTACACTTCGTTAGTGCAGTTATTAAGAGTTCACTTTCATAATTAACTGACAATGAAAAGTCATTCATGTATAGCATTTCATAGTGCATGGAAAACCATGTGCTATGAAAATTAGAGGGGAAAAAACTGACTTTTCATTGGACGAGAAGGGGTGAGTATGTTCTAATTACCAGTTGCTATTGGCTTTGAACTAAGATGATACTCCACGATCTGTCTCTTTTGTATTTTTGTTAGGAAACAGCAATTAACTAGTCATATAACTATCAAAAGCTGATGTTGCAATTATTCTATGTATCAGATACATATTCATATCACATATATGTCTGCATTTTTCGATTAAAGAATAGAATGAGAGACCTCTTCAGCACTAAAGTAGGAGTAAAAAGTAAAATAACAAAAATACCGAACTCTAAGGAAAATTCAAATCGGAAAGCCTTGTCCTTATCAAATGGTCAAACACATCAGACGAATGGAAAACAACTGTCATATTCCTGACTTGTTGCAGGCATAATTTCTTGTATAGAAAATGGTGGATTAAACCTTATTTTATAGCTAGCTAAACCTCTAATTGTATGACAGTTCTATAGAACAGGGATACAAATTGAGGCTCAATTTGTTTAAATTTTCATAAATGATATTCCTGAATGTGTTTAAAGTTGGTCTGATGCTTGTTAATTTTTGACTAGTCCGTGATTTACTATGAGCTGATGCTTTTGTCAGTTTTTCAACCTCAACAAAAGGATTTCATAGTAAATTTGATTGATTAAGTACTTATTGTAAAGATTGGGGTTTGAAAATTAATTGAAGTAAAAGTAAGGTGTTTGTATTTAACAAGACAGACCTGCATATCAAACATATTTTTAGGTAAATGACATTCTTAAGTTTAAAACAAGAATGTGTCCATAGTACATGGAGGCCAACTTGAACTATCATTTTCTATGTTCAGTGGACCCAGAAATTTGGGTTAAAGCTCAAATTTTGCATTAGAATTAGGATAAGGAACATGTGTAATAAGTTTAAAGTTGATCAGACTTCAACTTCAGCAAAAACTACCTTGACCAAAAACTTTAAACCTTCAGCAGGACAGACAGACACACAGACTGAAAAACATGCCCATAAATGGGGCATAAAACAGCCTTCATGTATTTCACAATACAATTAATACCTTTCCTTTATATAGTTCAGAAATTGTTGGATATTTGAACACTTTCAAAAACATTTAACAATCAAATTGATACCCATGAAAATAAATGAATCCACAGTATATAGTCCATACCTGTCAACTGACCCGGATTCTGCGGGTGAGACCCGAGATTTTCACAATTCTGAGGGATCACCCGCCGGGTCATTGAAATAACCCGAAAATTCCGAAAATGACCCGATTTCACCCGTATTTCTTAGCCTTGAGATTGATTTTCATAAGTAATATTCCTTTGAAATACCGGCAAATTCGTAATTCTTCCATGAACATGCAGTTCATCTAGCTATGTAAACTGTCAAATTAAGTGCATGGCTTCACTTGACAGCTTTGGTGTCAAACACACTGTTGATTAACACCAATTACCTTAGCTTTAGGTCGTAAATAAATTGCCCTGTTGTTTTGCAAAGATATTTCAACTAAGAGTTACTTCCCCTTATTTGTCACCATTCAAAATTATTCCTTATATTGACGTTTTATGGGTGAAAAAGATTAAATCATAATAATATAAAATTCAAATACATATTGAAAAATAAATTTTCATTATTTTTATACCTTTATACAATTTTTAAAAAAAAGTTGAAAATTATTTTTTACATTTATACTTCCTTTAACTGTATTACTTTATTTTATCATACTCTAATTTCCTTGTCAATTTAGAGATGAATGTTCTTACATGTAATACCTCTACATGGTATGTTTAAAGGCTAGTAGTCTCATTATAAAATTACATTTGAAAAATAAATTTTAGATGAAGACAAGAAGTAAAGGACATAAGACTGTGATACACAAGTTAATAAAAATCTTTAAAAGTGTAATGAAATAATAATAAATAAGATTTAAAATGACTTACCAAGTGAACATGCATTGATGTTTTGGTATCTTTGATATACATTATAAGAAAATGTACCATAAATACTGAAATTCAGCTCGAAAAAGTTCGTACGCGTTATGACCTGAGATTTGATTCTTCAATGCAGGTCATGACCTGCATTTTCATCGTCACAGGTTGACAGGTATATTATACTATTTGTTATAAGGAGGCATTAAAAAGTAACATTGAATTACAAAGTGGCATTAATATAATGTATCATTTGATAATAAGAAGGCCTTATAATCTATCATTTAAATATATGGCATTATAATGTATCATTCGATAATAAGAAGGCCTTATAATCTATCATTTAAATATATGGCATTATAATAAAAAGACAACATGATGGATACTTCTGTTTTAATGACGAGATAATTAAATATTCCATTTTATTAACACAATGAGTAAAGACTACAGTAAACAGAAAATAACCAAGTTACCCAATCATAAGAAACATCTCTCGAGTAGATCAGGTTTATTTCTCAAAATTATAAAGTAAAACAGGAATTGCACTAAATGATATACAATACAAAGTTGTCTATGTTTTAGCACTAAATCAAAGGTTAAGTAATGTAATGTTAATATAACCAAAGAAATATCTGTCCAAATATATTCATGATCTTATTTGTTTTACATTGTCTCAATAATTAAGTTATTTTATAACCTTGGCAGCAGTGAAACACCTATATTGTCAAGGTCATCATTATTTGGTATGTTATAAACAATATCTATTTATCTTTTGTTATTTTTATTTTTATTAAAATGTACTCAATTTGTTATATATATCAACAGATTCAATTTCAATATGAAAGATAATAATTTTTAATGTAAAATTTACCATCAAGTTTTGTAATTTTTATATCCAAATTTTAAAGTGCATTATACAACAAGAATGAAAACAAAGAAATGAAAAGAAAAACAAAAGACATTACAGACAGACATTGAAGCCTTGGCAACTCTGCTGCATGAAATATGACAACTGATTGATTCTGTAAGCATGGTTACATAAGAAAGAACCAAGGTTTTGAAAATGATATCGGTCCTTTGAATTGACTCACTTAAATCTAAAGAGTTCCCATAGTGTTAGAGATGTTGATAATTTGATATTATACTGGTATACAATGGGACAAAGTACCAGTTAACTATAACTTTACAATAATTAAATACTATGTACATTATGAAGCACCACACTTTATATAAAGCATCAAGCCTTACAATGGTAATAAAAAGACACAAAAATAAAAATTAAATACAAACTAACTAAAAATTTATCACCGTGAAGAAGTGTAAAAACATTTGTTTATTTAAAAAATCATAGGAATAATCTAATTAATAGATTGTTTGTCATCAGTCTCCCTCCCCATGAACCTCCCAACTGTCAGAGGTTACCAGATCATTTGGACTCTGGTGGATAGATGTCTCATTGGAAATTATACTACATCTTGTTATTTTTGTATAAATTAAAAGTCTCATTTCAGCATTTTATACACAACAAATCTGTTTATCTGCAACACCTAACCCCATCAAATACAAACCCAAAACATGGCCAATAAAACCCTACCTATACACAAACATTTGACCTAAAATCAACAAACGCATTCAGCACTAACAAATGTTTATGGCGATGCCAGATCATTTTTTAGAATTCAGAACTTTGCTTTGCCAGAAAGAACCTTAAGACTTTACAGTGAGTATGTTTACATTTGATCATTAACACGGAAAACATAAACAAATGTAAACTGAAAATTTCACCAATTATTTACATTCAGATTAACAGATTAATTCATTTTACATGTACTGAAAGACAAATATGTTATTTCATCTTTAATACTTTGGTTTGCATACCAATTTGTATGTTTGTTTCAAATTAACAACTGAAAACATTGTTGAGAAAAATATCTGCTACTTTATAAAAATGTCATTGATAAATCCAGACACCTCATAAATTAAAACTGCTTTAACTCTAAATACAGATATGGAAATTGTGGTATTATTTGTGAAGTAGAACTGTACAATATCAATGAAGTTCACGCTCCTTTTATTTTGAACATCTTTTAGCATATTAAAAGCACAAACAATACAATAACACCTGTTGATCACAATACAACTGAGATTTGACCGAAGCATAATGTTAGTTAGCCTCAATAACATTGATGATGATAATAAACAATGATTTGAACCAAAGTTGCGATGAATTCTTGTTTGCAATCTAAAAATTTGTACACTTAGACTTATATACAAGTACAATCTAGTAGCTTTTTAGACTTGTTTCATCACATCACTCAACAATTTGCCCCAAATCACACCATCAACTGTCCAATGTCAGTTTACAGCAATTATAGTCAAGAGATCTATGGTTCACTATCATCAACTCTTCTTCTTAGAAGTACTTGGTTGATTTTGTGGTTTCCCATTCATTAATGTGCTTGCTAACAATGATTGTGATGACGATGCTGATGATGATGTCGGTGGCTGGATGCCACTGAGTGGCATGTTCATGCCACGTCCTGGTGCTTGTTGCTGCATTCTCAATTGGTTCTGCTGCATCATGATACGATTCTGCAGCTGTTGTAACTGTTGTTGTTGCTGAAGTTCTCTATGATCTAACTGTAAATATATAACACATGGATAAAGGAAGAGAAATCTGAAGTTCTCTATGCTCTAACGGTAAATATATAACATATGGATAAAGGAAGAGAAATCTGAAGTTCTCTATGCTCTAACTGTAAACATAAAACACATGGATAAAGGAAGAGAAATCTGAAGTTGTATCTGCTCTTATTGTAAACATATATTACATGGATAAAGGAAGAGAAATCTGAAGTTGTATCTGCTCTTATTGTAAACATATAACACATGGATAAAGGAAGAGAAATCTGAAAAGTCTCTATGCTCTAACTGTAAACATATAAAATTATTTATGAATACAAATACAAATACTTATAAACTATAGACACATGTTGATGTTTGGCCTTTAAGTATCTTTGACTTGTGGTTTCCCTCAAACTGACCTAATCACAAACATTAACAAATTGTTGATGCTTATCCCAGAAATAGTATACCTTTGTTTCTCTTTTTTTACTCTGTCAAGGCTAGACAAAAATAAATCAATGGACCTAATAATCCGCTAACAAAGTATCTATAGCCATTTCTAGTCTTTATTTATATATTGTAAATAAATTCAAGAGACGACTGAAGATTTTAAAATCAACATGGAATAGGAAAATAGCTAAAGTCAATAAAACTTCACATGATTCCAATAAATAGCTGAAAATATTGGTGTCAAATAATTGTTTGATGAGTCTATATTTACCTGTCTACGCTGTTCCCATTGTTGTTGTTGTATTTGTCGTGAGATCATGTTACGTATCACATTCTGGACCTGCATCGTCAACTGTTCCTGTGGTAAGTGTGGGAACTACAAAACATAGAATATCAAATTTGTTAATTATGATTAGTTTTTGAAAGGTGACTATTCTTGTAGTAAGATTATCAACTGGTAACTGTGATAAGTGTGGGAACTATCAGGTATATCATTTGAAAATAATGATTGGTTATGAACAGGTAACTGTACATGTTCGTGTGGTAAGTGTTATGATTGGTTATGAACAGGTAACTGTACATGTTCGTGTGGTAAGTGTAGTGATTGGTTATGAACAGGTAACTGTACATGTTCGTGTGGTAAGTGTAGTGATTGGTTATGAACAGGTAACTGTACATGTTCGTGTGGTAAGTGTTATGATTGGTTATGAACAGGTAACTGTACATGTTCGTGTGGTAAGTGTAGTGATTGGTTATGAACAGGTAACTGTACATGTTCGTGTGGTAAGTGTAGTGATTGGTTATGAACAGGTAACTGTACATGTTCGTGTGGTAAGTATAATGATTGGTTATGAACAGGTAACTGTACATGTTCGTGTGGTAAGTGTATGAACTATAAAATATAATTGTTAATAATGATTGATCATTGAACACTAACTGCTCCTGTGGCAGGTTTGGGAACTACAAAACAAACAGGTCTTGTAGATTACACATGAAGTCAATGATTCTATCAACAAAACTTTCCACCAGACTCTGCTTATTTTTCCTTACCTTAGACTTCATTTCCTGGACAATTCTCAGTAGGTTTTCTTGGTTCAGCTGAGGAGACATTCCTCCCATACCAGGCATACCAGCAGCACCAAATTGATACCCAAAGTTTGGATTAGGCATTCCTACAAAAAGAAGAACAGATAGTACATTGATAGATAAATCTGACAAGTACCAGTTAATTACTCATTAGGGAAAAACCAGGGACATAAATAGCATGGTATACCAATAATCTAAAAGGGTTCTAAGGGTAAACCTAACATTGTATAAAGAATTGGAGGTCTATACAATGAATTCTTAGTCCATTAATTAATGTGCTTGGGGAAACAACAATTATAAACAAAGGTAGATAACTCCAATTTCAAATTTTACTTAAGAGCTATTTTACACTTCCTCCCTTAACAAAAGTTTAAATGGTTTGAATGTTTGTTCAAGTGTTGCAATTAAGATTGACACATGAAGAATACAACTGATAGGTGTAGTAATAGTCTATCTAATAATGTACAAGGATTTAATTGAACAGTGAATTGTTCAATATCAGACTTGTGGTTCAAACAGTTACAGTAAGATGGTGAATAAAGAACTGCATCTTTTGTGTTATCAGTTAACTAGTGAACTGACACGTTAAAACCCCAGCTCAATGTGTAGTAACAGCGTAAAGAAGGGTTCATCTTCATATCACATTCTTTTCCTAAAAAATGCATTTAATTTGCCAATATATTTAATATTGATTTTATAGAGCCATTCATCATCATCATCTTACACAAGCTCAGATACTAGAAGTGTATTCAAATTCAAACAGACCTAACAACTTCCAAAGGTTAAATAAAGGATATTTTGACCACAATTCTGGTGAACTATGTTTAAACCAGTTATAAGAATAAATTATAAATAAGCTTACCCATGACTCTCTGTTGTACTGTGTTGATAAGACCTTTCTTTTCATTCTCAAACTCCTCCCAGGCAGCTTTCCTTTCCTCCTCTGATAATTCCTGATCAATCTTGTTCTCCAGCAAGGAATCGTGCTCGTGATAACCTACTATCCAATCTTTCTTATTGGTCAATAATTCGGCCAATAATGTGTCCTGAAAGGGTAGGAATTAATAGTAATATTTATATTAAACCTATAAATTGAAAAGCTACTGTTCACAGGTCTTTGAAAGTCATAACATCAAAGGAACACTTAATTTTAAATAGAAAAGTAATTCATAGAGAATGGCCAAATTTCAAGTCGTAAAGCAATCATATTCATAATGAAGTATTTGTCTGATTACATTCTTTACAGACTGATCATATATATAAACCTGCTTTGGAAATTAAATTTATTAAATATATAAATTCCTCCAACATACATATGTTTTGTCCAGGCAAAAGATATTATTATGAATAACAGCATTTCTTTTCTGTTCAATCAGCAGATACCGAAATCAAACGATTAAATAGTTAACACAGATACAGTTATTACTGCATCTACATTGAGGATTGTTTTTTAAACAATAACAAGAGAATTTGAAACACAATACAACAATTTTTACTTTAAAATGACCAAACTTAAGTAAAATTAAACTTTCAGACCTGTAGTTATATCATATATATGATTTTACATAAGGAATGAAGTTTTCCCCTGGATGTTTACCTTTGGCAGTGCAGGTGTTGGTCTTTCTGTACGGTTAGGATCATCTAGTCTATCTGGTTTGAAGATGTATAACTCTCTCAGATCATTAGAATCAAAATGTCTATCAATCTGATGCTCGTCTATCACACGCTGGGCTAATGACTGCTTTGTTACTTGTCTTTCATAGATCTTTTCTTCCATTGTACCCTGAAATTAGCAAACACAAAATAGAAATTATTGAATTTATGGATACAAGATATGTAACTGACATTTTTGTTACTGTTTTGACATTTCTCTGTAAAATGTTAAACACAGATTTGAATGTAACAGTTCTCCATGGACACTTAAAGTAATGTAGCCAAAAGAATTTGAAAATGAACAAAACTCTCATTTTAAATGAATTTGTATTTACTGACCTGTGCAAGGAATCTATAAACATAGACTGGTTTGATCTGACCAAATCGGTAAACTCTAAATATAGACTGGACATCATGTGATGGATTCCAAGATGCATCGAAAATAATAACACGATTGGCAGCTACAAGATTTATACCAAGTCCTCCAGCTTTTGTAGATATCAAAAACAGTCTTAACCTACAACACAAACACTTTAAACTGAACAAGGAACACAAATTTGTGTATCAGAAAAAAGTTTTTTTTTTTATGTTTTGTGTTGTTCTTAATTTTTGTACTGACTTAAACCTCTGGTTTTATTGTTGAATTCTGTTTAAAGTGTATTTTTTGATAGTTTTTCTGTGAACTTCAATAAGTTATTGATATGGAATGTAATTTTGTTTCTGTTTACTACAATGTATATTCACCAATCAATAAATACATGGATACAATCTTTGGAATATCAAGGGCACACTTGCTGGAATGTCTTGTTTGTATTACAGATTATGATGGTTGTTTTTTGAAAAACTTAGAAGTCAAGGTGAATAGTGGAAATTCATGGAATTTTGCATTGATGGATTAAATGAAAATTTGGAATAAGAGCTTTTCAATAGATAAATGTTTTTCAGTGACCTTTTGATATCTTTATATATTCATATATATGGTAAAGTTGGTTTGCTGTCTTAATATCATTGAGTTCATTTTAAAATAATATTCTTACCTATAATTATCTGGATTATTAAAGTTTTTTGCCATATCAGCCCTCAGTGGAGCTGATGTTGACCCATCCATCCTCAAATAATCCTGACCTTTCAGCCAGGTCTTCCCAAATATCTCATCCTAAATAAAGTAACAAAATTGTAAATTAAAAAGAAAATACAATAGGGCTGATCCAGAGATATGGGGTGTGGCAGGGCATAGTTTCCCCTACAATATCCCACTGTGCATTAATCTCAATTTATCTGTTTAAGCTATCTTTAACCATATATTTTAGCTATTCAGCTACTACAAGTTGTTCTAATTAGGAAGTATCATACAATTACATTTTTTTTATAGTTGGTTTCAACTGGTCCAGCCATCATCATTAAAACTTTGAAGTTTCATACAGTAAATCCTTTTGTTTTAGGTAATGGCAGTAGTGTTTTTCTTATGCGAAGTTGACAATGAAACAAATATATCAGTCAAGGCTGGTTGAATTTATTTGTAAACATTGATTTGTTAGTTGGCACTTATGAGTTGTCAATGTCATAAAAAAAAAACATCCCTAAAATCAAAATCAAGTTATTGAACTGATAACCAAGGAAAGATTGACTTAAACACTGTTTGGTTAAAACTCACTGTATTGGCAGTTTCAGGTTTATCCGTTTCTTCTTTTTTGTCTTCCTTATCTTTATCATCTTCTTTTATATCTTTATCTTTATTGTTGAGTAGTTCATCGTACTGTGAGTCTACATGATCTAAATAGGCCTCTATAAGGTCTAAGGATAGCAGACTTTGACTAAATATCAACCTATAATAATAATAAATAGGCATCCATAATGTCTACTAGTGGCAATTAAACTATTCAGAAATACATATGGACAGTCATGGTATGTAATAATTAATCAGCATAATGGTCATAATGGCAAAAAAATATATATTGACAAAAAACAAATTTCTGCCCGCCTAAAATCTATCCTAGTGTGGATTTATGGAAGCCTAAACCATTTTTCTTTATATGTCAAATAACTAGTAACAAAGTTTGCACCTTTTTGAGGTCATAGGATCCCGAAAACACGCTTTCCAATGCCTTGTAAGCAAGACATTACAATATCTATCAAACACTTACACTTTATCACCAATCTCTTCACACATTCTCAGGATTTCAAATAACAACATAAGTTTCCCTCCAAGCTCCATTTTAAACTGGTCTTCCTCCTTAACATAGTCAGCCCACCAACCAGTAGAAAATGGAGTCTCTATTTTGTCCATTCTCTCAAAATCTTCTACAAAGGGAAAAATATTTCTTTCAATATCTAAAATTGTAGCAAAAGGAACATTTCAAACTAAAAACAAACAGGAAATAGCTGCAAAGCAATCTTAAAAGTTTGTTGTAAAATAAAACTTGGCATTACAAAGCTCAAGACATGCTTATAATTAAGTTATCAGTTTGGATTTACAAGAAAACTATATTTTACCATCAACTCTACTACTGAAAGATATACTATTAAACTCGCAATTGATTGATTGAAACTAAACATTTAGTAGGACGACAACTGTGAAAAGTGTCAAATACTTTGTTACACTGATGCATATAAAATTATTGTAAAAATGGATATTCTATAAGCTGTATTGCTTCTGAATTGTAGGAGTTACTGCTACTTTTGTCAACAGAAAATAAGATAAACCAGCTAGTCTGAGTATGTAATGGTAGTGATATCAGGATTTGTTTCTACTTTCTTACCCTTCAATCTAATTAAAATATTTATTTTATAAGAAAAGATGTGTGGCATGTGTTTAGTTTATATGTAAACCAAATAAAACAAACCATCATTGTATTCTCCTCTGGATCTTGTTTTCCACTTCTTCACAATTTCCCCAGCAAATGATTCTCTGTAATAAAATGATTTATATATGAGTATAAGTACAAACTTGTATAGCATGGATCAAAATCAATAACATAAACACATATTTCTTACCAATACATTGGGTTTTGCATAGGTAATAACCTCAAAATTGACATGGGCAAAAAAAGAGGTAATGGCTTTTTGTGCCCTGATTTCAAATGACACCATGTCATTGCGTCCTTAAAGAAATTTATAACACTTTTGTGATAAAAAATTAAAGATTTTAGCTTTTATCTTTCATTAAATTATTATGATTTAATTGTTTTGCTCTTTTCTGCAGAACTTAAATATGTGATAAATAGATTATAACATGCCCTTTTCGAAATTGGCCCTGGTATCATCCATCAACCCATATCGACCTGCAGCTGAAGCCTCGGGCCGATATGGGTGTCTCTGGATGATACAAGGGCCAATATGTAAAAGGGCATGTTATAATCTATAGGTATATCATCAAAACATGTTATATTTAAAAAGAAATACTGAAATGGATCCAATGTTAAAATGACATGAATGATATTAAAATGTTACAGTCATTCCATTTACTGAAAAAATAGTTGACCTAAATATAAAACATGTACACTGAATCATGAAATGAGTTTAAAAGGTCATACAAGTATTACACCGTGCATTGTTAAATTAGAAGCATACTTAGCAGGTTCTTCTTCACTCTCCTTCTTTCCTTTCTTCTTTTTCTTACTCTCCTCCTCACTTCCACTGTTAAATGAGTTATCTGATGCTGATCCTGCAGCAGATGTTGACTTGGCCTCTGATTCTGATTGAGATGTGTCAGTGTCATCAATGAAAGAAGACTCATCATCAAACATGTTCTAAAAATACACAAAATAACACACATCAATTAGGTTTTTTTATGAATGGAGTTGATCTAATTTTGTTGTTGAAATATCTTTTTTATCATCTATAATTTTATTAGAGAACACAAACAACCTAAGTTATTCAAGATGTTAAAGTGTTAAATATCTATTTGTTATCTGGACAGAAGAACTTTGTCTACTTTACACTGGCTACAACATAATTGTTAAACAGGTTCTAAGGTCTCCTACTTTTTGGGAAGCCTAAAATATTAATTTAACCCCCTGTAAATAAGTAGCTGCTATTTTGCTTTTGACATCCTTGATGTTAACATTGACAATGGCACCCGTGATGTTAGTTTCTAGAGATGTTTACATTGACAATGGCACCCGTGATGTTAGTTTCTAGAGATTATTTTCTGTCTCAAGACAGTAGCCAGATGGGAAAAATTATCACAAAAAAAGATTACAGGCAAAAGAAACAAAATAGTAATAACATCACATCTGACATGATTAATTAGTAACATTGTTCATAAAATAACACAATCCCCATTAACAAATTAAAATTGTTTTAAATTTCATGCACAATTAAACTACTTTCAATAAATACATAATCTATGTTTTTTGTTAAACACATAAAAAAGTAAGACTGCTACATACAAAAATACATCTGACCCAGAGAAGGCTTTTAAAATCTATACTATGAGTGGAACAGTGAAAGTGGAAGAAAATTCTACAACTGCCTCTCAGAGATGGTTACCCTTTTTTTTTTAAAGCTCCTTCCCTGGATACAATGTAGGTTTTAATGGAACAGCCCTAATCAATTCTACATCAATATGAAACAAAAAGTTATCTATTCAAAAGTTGCATGGTAGATTGAAAGATGCTATCTCCCCTAAGAACATCCCTACAATTTTTTACAGTATTTATTTTTTTAATATTAAAGTGATCTTTTTCCACATACATTCCTAGATAACACCTTTCAATCCTATTGTACAAATTCTTTTAGAAATCAGCCTGAACAATTTCAATACTTCACCTTTGGGTCTCCCTTCTTTTATTAAAACAGGCTATATTATGTTTTGTTTTAAAACACAATGCCAAATTTTGACAAACCACTACTTCATTTGGTTAACCTACTGAGTGCAAATTCCCTAGGCTGGACAACAATTTTATAAACTGTTAAGCTTTAACAATATATCGTTTATGAATATTCTGAAATCAGGAAAATTGAAAGAATTTTTAACCAATAACATTGGGAAAACTTTCAGCCTTGTAAATTTATATTTTGCATCAACTTTGATCATGTGTATTATTTGCATTCAACAACTATCTTTTTTTTTAAATTTCTATAAAATCTATATAATGGTAACTTATTTTACTGAACATCTAGCATACCTTCATTTCTTGTCTAACTTCAGCCATCTTTAAAACCCATGGATGTGTCCATATCCTCATCAGAGCCTGGTAATCAGAGAATAGTTTGGCTCCTTTAGATTTTCCCATGTCCCCAGGTCCAGAGTAACCACCTATTTCTAGATATTTACTGTACAGATCACACTGAACGTTAGCCAGTCGTACAGCTATCACATACTCTTGTTTGGGTGGCAAGTATTTTGTCAATGCAGAGTAATCTTTCCTCTGAAAGAAATAATCAAGTTCAATATATGGGACATCAAAAGGGACATAATTTTTTATATTTCATTTTTCCATTTTCTTTATTACAATACAGACCAAAATATCAAAAATATACATTCTGGTAAAACAGGAGAGAATTTTTTTTTTTTATAGTTTTATATTTGATTAATAAATACTGTATAGCGGGTTATTTTGTCAATTTTCTTTTAATAAGATATACAAAATATTTTGGCGCTTATTATTTTGGCGGATTCAAAACTTTTATCAATACCTTTGCATGTGCACTTTTAAATTGTCGATTTTGTTCTAAATGCGAAAATAAGCAAACATTTACACGCTGCTAAAATAACCCACTATACGGTAATTAATATCAATTGGACACTGATGCCCTGCTTCTAAATATGCAAGAGTCAGTGTACAAATTCAAATCCTTTGACGATGTGTCTGATCAGTTAAACCATTGTCTAGTTGTCTGTTGACAAATTATTTGTTTCACTAGAAATGTTTGGCATAAATTATAAGAGAGAGATATTCTGCAAGGTGTAAATGGAATTCACAAGTCATTTTTATACCAGAGGTGTGTAAAATCTTTTCTTTTGTGGTTAATCTTTTAAGAGGAGGTTATATTAAATTACAAGAGTTTTTTTACCTGTACACATCCAGCTAACTTTTCATGAAGAATATGAGCTCTCCTCTTCATGAGTCTAACATCATGAGAACTGGAATCTGTACACTGGCCGTTAGTGATAGGATTAACAAAACGATTCAGAAACTCTTTCCTCGTTCCCAATAAGTTAGGTTTCACAAAGTTTACCATACAATGGTCTGCAAACAAAAAATGATCGTTAAAATATAAACTGTGAAAGAAGTTTAACATAAAACCAGATGCTCCGCAGGGAGCAGCTTTATACGACCGCATAGGTTAAACCCTGAACGGTTGGGGCAAGTATGGACACAAAATTCAAGCTGGATTCAGCTCTAAATTTGGATTGTGATTAAATAGTTGACACAGCATAGGTTTTGGACACAGAATGAATGTGGTCTAATGAACTTAAAACAATTTTTTTGTCTTTGAGCAATCACTATGCTGTTGAATATTAATCCTCTCAAAAAAATGTTTGAAGAAATTTTCTTTTTATTTATGAAATCTGAAATGAGAAAAATTAAACTCCCCCCCCCCCACCATTTTTTTTTCACATCCCCCTTTCCCTTTTTTTTAAAACTGATCTCAATTCAAATTTCTAATGGAGTTTGCAACAATAACTACTCATTTAAATACATCATAAAATATTAAAATGTAACAAAAAGTGCTTGTTATCACTGAATGGTAAAGATTGTTTTAATTTATCAGTTGGTAGTAAAAGTGAATATACATTGTGTATTGTATAAAACAATGATTTAAGTTGATTCAACTACTATTCTGGACAAAGAAAGATAACTCCAATCAATTGAAAATTTCTTGCTATTGCACAATATTGTGCAATTAGATATTTCTTGCTATTGCGCAATACTGTGCAATTGAAAATATTTGCTATTGCACAATACTGTGCAATTGAAGATTTCTTGCTATTGCACAATACTGTGCAATTGAACATTTTTTGCTATTGCACAATACTGTGCAATTGAAGATTTCTTGCTATTGCTGAATACTGTGCAATTGAAAATTTCTTGCTATTGCACAATACTTAATATAATAATTTTGGATCCTGATTTGAACCAACTTGAAAACTGGGCCCATAATCAAAAATCTAAGTACATGATTAAATTCAGCATATCAAAAAAGCCAAAGAATTCAATTTTTATTAAAATCAAACTTAGTTTAATTTTGGACCCTTTGGTATTTTATGTAGACCAATTTGAAAACGGGACTAAAAATTAAGAATCTACATACACAGTTAGATTTGGCATATCAAAGAACCCCAATTATTCAATTTTTGATGAAATCAAACAAAGTTTAATTTTGGACCCCGATTTGGACCAACTTGAAAACTGGGCCAATAATCAAAAATCTAAGTACATTTTTAGATTCAGCATATCAAAGAACCCCAAGGATTCAATTTTTGTTAAAATCAAACTAAGTTTAATTTTGGACCCTTTGGACCTTAATGTAGACCAATTGGAAAACGGGACCAAAAATTAAGAATCTACATACACAGTTAGATCCGGCATATCAAAGAACCCCAATTATTCAATTTTTGATGAAATCAAACAAAGTTCAATTTTGGACCCTTTGGCCCCCAATTCCTAAAAACCTGTTGGGACCAAAACTCCCAAAATCAAACCCAACCTTCATTTTGTGGTCATAAACCTTGTGTTTAAATTTCATTGATTTCTATTTACTTAAACTAAAGTTATTGTACGAAAACCAAGAATAATGCTTATTTGGGCCCTTTTTTGGCCCCTAATTCCTAAACTGTTTGAACTAAAACTCCCAAAATCAATCCCAACCTTCCTTTTGTGGTCATAAACCTTGTGTCAAAATTTCATAGATTTCTATTTACTTAACTAAAGTTATAGTGCGAAAACCAAGAAAATGCTTATTTGGGCCCTTTTTGGCCCCTAATTCCTAAAATTTTGGGACCAAAACTCCCAAAATCAATCCCAACCTTCCTTTTGTGGTTATAAACCTTGTGTTAAAATTTCATAGATTTCTATTTACTTTTACTAAAGTTAGAGTGCGAAAACTAAAAGTATTCGGACGACGACGACGAAGACGCCAACGTGATAGCAATATACGACGAAAAATTAAAATTTTTGCGGTCATATAAAAAAATAATCATGGAAATATAAATATGTGTAAAAGAATTTTATTCAATTGATGTAAATTTTCAAATGTAGTATTACAGGTTTTATATGTTACAGTTCATAACTCATAGCACAGAAACTGATGGATGTTGCCTGCCGCACACTGTATTTCATGATTTCAATAACCTTAAAATTTCCTATGAAAATCAAAATGATTAAATAAGTGTAAATAATATGCTGGTTTACTTACATTCCACCAGATTATTTTGGAGAGGAGTACCAGTCAGTACGATTCGTCTCCTGGTTTTTATCTGCATCATAGCTTTGGACAGAGCTGATGCATCATTCTTTAAGATATGTCCTTCATCACATACAACAAAATCAGGACCTGGAAATATTACACAAAAAATAAATGTTAAAACTGTCATCCATATATATATTGACCATAACATTAAGCAAAACTTAAGACATTCAAACAAATTATTAACCTCACATGGTAAAAATATAAGCCATTTTTCTTCTTTTGTGAATTGCATTTATCTGTTCAATGGAAGTATACAGCACCCTTTGCATTAAATTGGCAAAATACAGTTTGGCAGAGGATTTTAAAGAAAATGAATTTTAAGATGATCAGGAGCAAAAGCTTTAAGAACCGAAACAATTTTCTTCTCCTGTGAAATCAAATTAAGTTATAGAAAATAGAACTTCATGATAAGATTTGCTTTAATAGTTTTGATTACTTAAGAGATTTTTTAATAGTACTATATGAGGGAGTTGTTTCTCTTCCAGAAGTAATCCTTGGTGCATTTAGATTAAATGACAGTATCTTTGTAAATAGTCCTGTATGGTCTAATATTATTTTTCTTTTTTGCATCATTTCAATGTAATCGGAGCTTTGACGAACTATTTGTGATTACTGTATAAACATCTCACCTGGATCCATCAGACACTTTTTAAAGGATGCCTTTATTCTTTTGTTTTTACAATTACTTCCTTGCGACAAGTTACGGAACATTTCGTAGCCAATGATCATGATACCACCATCTCCATGCCATTCTTCCAACATTCTAGCTCGGCTCTCATTCACCTTAACACTGGCAAGTTCATAAACCTACAACAGTAAAATAATTGAAATAATTTGCATATTTACAAATACATCACTTATCAAATATTGAACTAAAATTTTGTTCCTTGGTTTACACTTGGACTGTGTTACCAAATTATTATTGAAACCTATGGGGATTTCACTATGATATATCATGCACTATATTCCATGAATGGATTCATGGGATTCTAAGAAAGTTTAAATTGAGAGAAAAATCCATCAATTGTTTGGGTTGATAATTTCAAGGATTGAGCACATTTTTATTAATGTGTAAACCAATGAATATCATACATGTACTTTTTTTATATTTAGTTTTGTGTTTTTCTAAGATTTCAAGGATGATAAGTAACTAACAGTGTTACATCTCAAAATATAGTTGATTTTTTTGATTGCATTTCTGAGGCAATAATTAATCCTTCCAAGTATGCAAACTTTCATGTCAAACAGTTACTGTGTATTGATATGTTACAGATGGGTAGAGATAGACCATTACAATGTCTTTTACATATTTCTCTATATATATAAAAAGTACCTACCTCCAGTTTTCCTATCTATTCTGATGTGAACTCTCTCTATACTAGGTACATACCTCCAGTTGAACTTCATTCTTTTCCAGCCACATTTTGACCTCACTTTGCCAGTTCAACACAGTATTCAATGGACAGACAACGAGGGCTGTACTGAATTCTGTTGTCTCATAATTACCCATCATGGTATGTAGGAAAGCTATCACCTAAAATACACAAACATACGTTATGAAGCATGCTTCAGATTTCATAGTGTTTTTGTATGATTCAATTAAGGCCTAGGGCTACCACAGGAAAAGTTAACCAGATGCTCCGCAGGGCGAAGCTTTATACGACCGCAGAGGTTGAACCCTGAACGGTTAGGGCAAGTATGGACACAACATTCAAGCTGGATTCAGCTCTAAATTTGGATTGTGATTAAATAGTTGACACAGCATAGGTTTCTGACACAGAATGAATGTGTTCTAATGAACTTAAAATTTTTGTTTCTCTTAGAGCAATTCACTATGCTGTTGAATATTAATCCTCTCAAAAAAATGTTTGAAGAAATTTTCTTTTTTATTTATGAAATTTCAAATGAGAAAAATTGAACCCAATTTTTTTAATCACATCCCCCTTTCCCTTATTCCAAAACTAATCTCAATTAAAATTTCTAATGGAGTTTGCAACAATAACTACTCATTTAAATACATCATAAAATATTAAGATGTAAAAAAACTGCTTGTTATCACTGAATGGTAAAGATTATTTTAATTTATCAGTTGGTAGTAAAAAGTGAATATACATTGTATATTGTATATAACAAAGATTTAAGTTGATTCTGGACAAAGAAAGATAACTCCAATTAAAAAAAAATCTTGCTATTGCACAATATTTTGCAATTAGATATTTCTTGCTTACTATTCTGGACAAAGAAAGATAACTCTAATTAAAAAAAAATTTGATATTTCACAATATTGTGCAATTAGATATTTCTTGCCATTGCGCAATACTGTGCAATTGAAAAGACTTGCTATTACACAATACTTAATATAATAATTTTAGATCCTGATTTGGACCAACTTGAAAACTGGGCCCATAATAAAAAATCTAAGTACATTTTTGGATTCAGCATATCAAAGAACTTCAAGATTTCAATTTTTGTTAAAATCAGACTAAGTTTAATTTTGGACCCTTTGGACTTTAGTGTAGACCAATTTGAAAACAGGACCAAAAATGAAGAATCTACATACACAGTTAGATTTGGAATATCAAAGAACCCCATTTATTCAATTTTTGATGAAATCAAACAAAATTTAATTTTGGACCCCGATTTGGACCAACTTGAAAACTGGGCCAATAATCAAGAATCTAAGTACATTTTTAGATTCAGCATATCAAAGAACCTAACTGATTCATTTTTTGTCAAAATCAAACTAAGTTTAATTTTGGACCCTTTGGACCTTAATGTAGACCAATTTGAAAACGGGACCAAAAGTTAAGAATCTACATACACAGTCATGACAGTTAGATTCAGCATATCAAAGAACCCCAATTATTCAATTTTGATGAAATCAAACAAAAGTTTAATTTTGGACCCTTTGGGCCCCTTATTATGTTGGGACCAAAACTCCCAAAATCAAACCCAACCTTTCTTTTATGGTCATAAACCTTGTGTTTAAATTTCATAGATTTCTATTTACTTATACTAACGTTATGGTGCGAAAACCAAGAAAAATGCTTATTTGGGTCCCTTTTTGGCCCCTAATTCCTAAACTGTTGGGAACTAAACTCCCAAAATCAATACCAACATTCCTTTTGTAGTCATTAACATTGTGTTTAAATTTCATTGATTTCTATTTACTTAAACTAATGTTATTGTGCGAAAACCAAGAATAATGCTTATTTGGGCCCTTTTTTGGCCCCTAATTCCTAAACTGTTGAGACCAAAACTCCCAAAATCAATCCCAACCGTTCTTTTGTGGTCATAAACCTTGTGTCAAAATTTCATAGATTTCTATTAACTTAAACTAAAGTTATAGTGCGAAAACCAAGAAAATGCTTATTTGGGCCCTTTTTGGCCCCTAATTCCTAAAATGTTGGGACCAAAACTCCCAAAATCAATACCAACCTTCCTTTTGTGGTCATAAACCTTGTGTTAAAATTTCATAGATTTCCATTCACTTTTACTAAAGTTAGAGTGCGAAAACTAAAAGTATTCGGACGCCGGACGACGACGACGACGCAGACGCCAACGTGATAGCAATATACGACGAAAATTTTTTCAAAATTTGCGGTCGTATAAAAATTGACTATAAAGGGCAATAACTCCTAAAGGGGTCAACAGACCATTTCGGTCATGTTGACTTATTTGTAAATCTTACTTTGCTGAACATTATTGCTGTTTACAGTTTATCTCTATCTATAATAATATTCAAGACCAGATGCTCCGCAGGGCGTAGCTTTATACGACCGCAGAGGTTGAACCCTGAACGGTTAGGGCAAGTATGGACACAACATTCAAGCTGGATTCAGCTCTAAATTTGGATTGTGATTAAATAGTTGACACAGCATAGGTTTCTGACACAGAATGAATGTGTTCTAATGAACTTAAAATTTTTGTTTCTCTTAGAGCAATTCACTATGCTGTTGAATATTAATCCTCTCAAAAAAATGTTTGAAGAAATTTTCTTTTTTATTTATGAAATTTCAAATGAGAAAAATTGAACCCAATTTTTTTAATCACATCCCCCTTTCCCTTATTCCAAAACTAATCTCAATTAAAATTTCTAATGGAGTTTGCAACAATAACTACTCATTTAAATACATCATAAAATATTAAGATGTAAAAAAACTGCTTGTTATCACTGAATGGTAAAGATTATTTTAATTTATCAGTTGGTAGTAAAAAGTGAATATACATTGTATATTGTATATAACAAAGATTTAAGTTGATTCTGGACAAAGAAAGATAACTCCAATTAAAAAAAAATCTTGCTATTGCACAATATTTTGCAATTAGATATTTCTTGCTTACTATTCTGGACAAAGAAAGATAACTCTAATTAAAAAAAAATTTGATATTTCACAATATGTGCAATTAGATATTTCTTGCCATTGCGCAATACTGTGCAATTGAAAAGACTTGCTATTACACAATACTTAATATAATAATTTTAGATCCTGATTTGGACCAACTTGAAAACTGGGCCCATAATAAAAAATCTAAGTACATTTTTGGATTCAGCATATCAAAGAACTTCAAGATTTCAATTTTTGTTAAAATCAGATTGTCAAAATCAAACTAAGTTTAATTTTGGACCCTTTGGACCTTAATGTAGACCAATTTGAAAACGGGACCAAAAGTTAAGAATCTACATACACAGTCATGACAGTTAGATTCAGCATATCAAAGAACCCCAATTATTCAATTTTGATGAAATCAAACAAAAGTTTAATTTTGGACCCTTTGGGCCCCTTATTATGTTGGGACCAAAACTCCAAAAATCAAACCCAACCTTTCTTTTATGGTCATAAACCTTGTGTTTAAATTTCATAGATTTCTATTTACTTATACTAACGTTATGGTGCGAAAACCAAGACAAATGCTTATTTGGGTCCCTTTTTGGCCCCTAATTCCTAAACTGTTGGGAACTAAACTCCCAAAATCAATACCAACCTTCCTTTTGTAGTCATTAACATTGTGTTTAAATTTCATTGATTTCTATTTACTTAAACTAATGTTATTGTGCGAAAACCAAGAATAATGCTTATTTGGGCCCTTTTTTGGCCCCTAATTCCTAAACTGTTGAGACCAAAACTCCCAAAATCAATCCCAACCGTTCTTTTGTGGTCATAAACCTTGTGTCAAAATTTCATAGATTTCTATTAACTTAAACTAAAGTTATAGTGCGAAAACCAAGAAAATGCTTATTTGGGCCCTTTTTGGCCCCTAATTCCTAAAATTTTGGGACCAAAACTCCCAAAATCAATACCAACCTTCCTTTTGTGGTCATAAACCTTGTGTTAAAATTTCATAGATTTCCATTCACTTTTACTAAAGTTAGAGTGCGAAAACTAAAAGTATTCGGACGCCGACGACGACGACGCCGACGACGACGACGCCGACGCCAACGTGATAGCAATATACGACGAAAATTTTTTCAAAATTTGCGGTCGTATAATAATGACTAAAAACTACAAAATTTCCTTAAAATTACTAATTTGGGGGCAGGAACCCAACAACGGGTTGTCGGATTTGTCTGAAAATTTGAGGGCAGATAAATCTTGACCTGATAAACAGTTTTACCCCATGTCAGATTTGCTCTAAATGCTTTGGTTTCAGAGATATAAGCCAAAATCTACATTTTACCCCTATGTTCTATTTTTAGCCATGGCGGCCATCCTGGTTGGTTGGCCTGGTCACTGGACACATTTTTTAAACTAGATACCCTTTGGTTAAACTTGGCCCAGTAGTTTCAGAGGAGAAGATTTTTGTAAAAGTTAACGGAGACGGACGACGGACGCTAAGTGATGAGAAAAGCTCACTTCGCCCAAAGAGCCAGGTGAGCTAAAAAGGGCGGGCGCTGCGCTGTGTTCAAACTTTGTAGCTAGAACACTGATGGGTAAAGGTAAACCACAAATCAAAATGTTAAAAGAAGTACACATTTTTTTATTTCAACTTACAGATAGAGTTTTACCCAGCCCCATGCAATTAGCGAGTACATCCAACACCTTATGACCTCTTCTTAAAACTTTGAACTTACAGATAGAGTTTTACCCAGCCCCATGCAATGAGCCAGTATACAGCCAGCACCTTCAGTCTTGTCTTCTTTGAGCATCTTTAAACTTTCTACAGTACAGTTCCATAAAAACTCAACAGCTGGAAAATATCAAGTATAGTTTTTATTTATAAATCCCCATCATCTGGACTGTGGTGAATAATTGTCAAATTGGCAATCATAACACATGTTCTTATTTTAATACGAAGTGTTTTTGTTAAATACGCTATTGAATAGTTACAATTGGATGAGCCATACCATATGGCTACTGAATACTAAAATAATTGTTTGAGTACGTCCTTGTTTGTTACATTACCAAATGCTACCTATCATCACCATATGGTACTGAATACTTAAATAATTGTTTGAGCACGTCCTTATTTGTCACATTACCAAATGCTACCTATCATCACCATATGGCTACTGAATACTTAAATAATTGTTTGAGTACGTCCTTGTTTGTCACATTACCAAATGCTACCTATCATCACCATATGGCTACTGAATACTAAAATAATTGTTTGAGTACGTCCTTGTTTGTCACATTACCAAATGCTACCTATCATCACCATATGGCTACTGAATACTAAAATAATTATTTGAGTACGTCCTTGTTTTTTACATAACCAAATGCTACCTATCATCACCATATGTCTACTGAATACTTAAATAATTGTTTGAGCACGTCCTTGTTTGTCACATTACCAAATGCTACCTATCATCACCATATGGCTACTGAATACTTAAATAATTGTTTGAGCACGTCCTTGTTTGTCACATTACCAAATGCTACCTATCATCACCATATGGCTACTGAATACTTAAATAATTGTTTGAGTACGTCCTTGTTTGTCACATAACCAAATGCTACCTATCATCACCATATGGCTACTGAATACTAAAATAATTGTTTGAGTACGTCCTTGTTTGTCACATTACCAAATGCTACCTATCATCACCATATGGCTACTGAATACTTAAATAATTGTTTGAGTACGTCCTTGTTTGTCACATTACCAAATGCTAACCAAATTTTACATTACCATAAGCAACATAACAGGTGGCCCTAGTAGAAGTGTATTCCTCCCAAACACATGATTTCTCCCCTATTTTTCATTTGTTCGTTTTCTGTGTAGTGTTTTGTGGACTGTCGTTTTAAATCTTTGTCTTTTTTCTTTTGACCATTGATTTAGCAGTCTTTCTTCCATTAATTGTTTAATTGCTTCCTTAATATCTTTTCATCTTTTATTTTGACAGAGATTCTAGCCCTAAGTTCATTACCTTCCACCTGATGTGGTTTGAGTTTAGCCACAAGGTTCTGGTCTACTTCTAGTATAGGTTCATTGGTTTTGTCCTCTCTCTCTAGAATCAGCTGTTTGGTGATTGGACATTTGGTTGGTGAAGACTCATCCACTTCCTGTATTATGTTGTTATACTAAAAATAATAACAGTATCTTTCAATAAACCATGTAATAGATTTTTACAGTACTACTGTTCAACAATGTTTATATTATTCTAGAAAATGTGACCAGAATGGTTTGGCAGATATTAAAACATGACATTAATTCTATGCCGAATTTTCTATAATAGCAATTATTGTTACCATACTTATGTTCACTTTTTAATAATTGCAAAAATATACGATGATATTTTTTTTAAATTTACAGTATTATATTCTGTTAAGAATGACCTAATGTACCTATAAATTCTTCTATATGCTTAATTAATTAGTCCATTGACACCAACAGACATGTTTTGAAACGCTAATTATTTTTTTTGGGTCCTTTATAGCTTGTAGTTCAGTGTGAGCCAAGGCACTGCGTCTTTGACCTATACTTGTTTACTTTCTACACATTGTGACTCAAATAGAGTTGTCTCATACCACATCTTCTTCTATCTATGTCCTACCTTTCTCTGTTTTTCTCTGATCCTCTCCCTCCTTTCCTCCTCAGCTCTAGAAGCAGCCTTAGTCGTATCCTTGAGTTTTTTGCTAGTGATTAACTTCCTGATGTCCTTCCTCTTAGCTTTACTTGGTGATCCGTCTTCGTCTTCATCTTGGTCTTCTTCAGAGTCTTCCTCTCCTTTCTTCTTCCTTTTTCTTTTTTTCTACAAAAGTAATTTATAATAAATTCAATGAGATAATTGCTTTACATAAATATTTACAAAATATCAAATAACAAGATGCTGTCAGAGTGACAGCAAACCAGATGTTTTACACTTATTTGTGTCCTGGCAATTTTTAATATTACAAGGACCATAACTCCTAAACAGTAAAAATATTGAACATGACCTCAATTTTGTCACCAGTAACAACAAATTTTAATTCAAAAAGCTTAAGTCACAAATCCTTCTGAAATCCAATTACAAATAGCAGATCATGGACCTTACTTTCTTGAACAATAAGCCAACTTTTAGAAAAAGCTATTAACCAACCTTATTTTTCATCTCTTCTAATTCATCACTATCAGCGTCTGTTTCATTGGCCGAGTCTTCTCCACCTTCATCAGAGGAATCGACTTTCCTTATCCGTTTTCTTTTCTTTCCAGTGCCGTCTTTCTTTTTCTGATTTTTCTTGTTTTTCCCTTTTCCCTTTTTGCCCAGAGCAATAAATTCATTATCAGAATCAGAACTGTTATCAGATTTGTCCTCTGAAGAACTTGCCTTCCTCTTCTTTCTACAGATATATAATGTTAACCATCAACACACATAAAACCAGAGTTGTCTACATTGTTCTGCCAAGAAATTGATGGGTCAATTTTTTCCAGATCTTAAAAAATTTCAAATAACCACAAAATTAGATATAACATGTTTGGGGCATTGGATCAGGGCTTCCAAAAAATATTTAAGCCAACCCGGACATTTTATATCTGATCCCGATTTTAGTCCCTAAGACTAAGTCACAAAAGGCAATTATGATAATCAGATGGCCATCCAAATGATTGACATTAGATTAAAAAAAAAATTGATATGAATTTGATGTTCTGACATAAACTGTTAAATTGGCAGTGCATTGATCATTCAAAGTGTGCACATCAGCGTGCGCATATTTGCCATAGACTCTTTATTTGTGCAAAATGACGTGCAAAATGACGTTGTCAAAAACTTTACTTTCGTTCTTAAAATCACATTTTCCTAAAACCAGATGTTGACTTGACAAGGTAAAACATGGACCATAAACGGATACGTAAAATCTGTGTACGATTACAAAGCACGACTGAGTGAAGAAGCTCTTCCCACGTTATTTCTTCAACAAAATACTTGAAATGAACGTTAGATACAGGTATCAATGATAATTTTAGCATTTTTGAAGAAATGTAGGATGCATATTTAAATTTCCCACCTGTGCACATGCACACACATGTTCTCTTTCATACAAAGTAGTTTTGACGATTTTTCATTTGAAACCTTTTAAAAATTTTCATCAAATCATGTTTATAAACGTATTTCTTATAATTTTAATCTTTTGGACTAAATCAATTAGATATTTTAAACCGTGAAATGTAAGAAAATAATTGTGAATAGACCGATCAATAGTTACCCGTCACCTGAACAGGTAGATTTCAGCTGTCCAACAACTAATTAGCCTTGATTAAAATTAGAAAGTATTGATTAAGGGGTTGTTTTGATAGTAATTAATCATCATGTCACTTTAATGACTGGAAATGTGTTGATGTTAAAGGTAAAAGGTTGGGTCAAAAAGATCGTGAATTATGTTAAAATGACCGAAAAAGCCTTGAAAACTAAAAAGTAGATGACCGTTTCATGCTTTGCCCAGCCAGACTTTTACCGGAAATTATACAATTGTCTGGAATATATGACCGTTTTGGAAGCCCTGGATTGGATATAAGTTTACTGATAAAAATCTATTTTTATTTGTGTTAGATATTATAATGTGTTTGTTTAGATCAATAACAGCAACTTGAGGTTTATAACTTTTCAAAAATCTGCAGAAGATTGATCCTAAAAACTTCAATTTCAAAAAGACCAATCTCAGAGGCTGAAATCATGTTTATTATAAGTTTAATCAGACTTTCTTTTCTTTCTGAGATAAGACAATTATGACAGATAAAAGTTTCAACTTACCGTTTTTTGACAGGTTGAAAATCTGATTCGCTGTCAGATAATTTAGCATCCAAAAGACTACTTCTCAATCTCTTTTTCTTTGGTGAAATTACTTCTTCTTCCTCTGTGTTACTGCCTGATTCTGACTTTCCTTTCTTTTTATCACCTTTTTTCTGTTTCCTTGGTGACAAAACTATTTCTAATAACAAATATTATTATTTAGTAACATTCCTTTTACTGTATCACCAGTGTTAAAGCTACAATTTTGAGGGTTTTCATTACTTTTGCAAGCAAAGACAACCGACTTTCCTGGATAACAGCTTAACATGATAGGACTAAGGTAGCTATTGCATAGGGTTAAATAAAGGAAATAAATGGAACTGTGTCCATGGGACACAAATGATGCCCCAGCTTGCATAACATAATAAATAGGTATACCTCAAAAATGGTAAAAGTAAAACCATCCAAATTCATACTTAATGTGAGTATTTTAAGTAAATAAGCATAAAGTATACTTTTTCTGAACATTTGATTGAGGCAAAACTAAAGTTAGAGAATAGAAACTTATTTTGGGAAGTACTGACAAGATTCACACTTAAACCCCCCATTGCCATGACTGGGCATGGAAAATTCTAATGTCAGAGAATAATACACAAAAATGGGAATATTTTTTCACCCTTAGAAAGATGAAGCATCTTTTTGTTTTCTAAAACAAAGAGGGGTAAGTCTATTTTCATGTCTAATGACTTTCTTCAATTATAACTGGTCCCATAAACATCATAGCCTGTATGTAAAGATCTATTAGTTTTTACCTGAGTCACTGCTGTCGTCCACTACATCTTCATTTTCAGCAGCACTGAGATCTTCTGTTGCATCACCATCATCTGCATCCATAGGGACCTAAAACAAACAAAATACACAATTACATAGGACAAGGCTTTGTAGTAGCATTTAATTAGAAGTTATAGATTATGGTGGTATTTTCAAACAAAAGAGTGTTTCTAAGCTACAACCTCACTGTAGGGCAAAAGCCTTGAGAAGAAATGTGGCCAAGAAACTTCCTATAGTTTAAAAGACAACAGATAATCTGTTTATCGCTATTCTGCCTATGACGTTGTTGATGTTAACTTTGATGATGGAACATGGTCTGGGCTATTCCATTAAAATGTATGCCGGAGGGAAGGAAGGGAAGTTTGATTATTGAATGTTGGTCATGGGTCTTTTTTCAGTATGCATCTATTACCATTTTGTAGAATTATCTAAAAAAAAACAGCTGCGCCATGAGCGCATGATACGCCCAACGTCTTGTGTGGAAGTTGTATGCAAAAATCATAAATAGTTTCTGAGAAAGTTTTAAGCAATAACCATATATTGTTTTTGAGACACAGCGGGACATGTGAAACCCCCACCCTGTTTTTTTTTTTACAAAAAACTAAATATCAGACTACACGAATGAATTTTATTTTTACAGGGCATTCGGTCTGGTAAGCATCCTAGCTTTACCAGACCGAATGAAATTTTACCAGACCAATTTTTTTTACATCTAATTGTATATTATACGACAAAAAACAACAAACATATGACTTTGTTGTGCCCTAATCCTCCCCAAAATGCACAAATTAAAACAAAATGATGTAACAAGAGGGTATATTGTTATGAAAGTTGTGCACAATTGCTTGAATGCATTTCAGTTAAGAGTAATGTCCCATTTTATTGGATTTTGACAATGTTTGTGAACTAAACATAATTTAGAGTTTCTGTATAAAATATTATTTCCTGTTTCTTCTTTCTTTTTCATATATCTTTTGGTTTTCAATTCTAGTGTTTATATTTCATATAGCTAAATTTTGTGATCTGCTTGGATTTTTATTTATTTATTGTATTTAAATCGGCAAACCCGGAATTATCCTTATCCGTTCCCAGAATCTGATCCGGTTTTATTTACATTTCCGGTTGTGCCAATGATGGCATCCATTGTTGTTTTTGACAGTCAGATATGTTTTTACCCAGATTTACACATTACTGGTTGGCGATGTTCGGCATAAAGCTAGCGGTTGAACAAAATAAACATCACTGTGATGAATAATAAAGACGAAAATGAATTTGAGATCGTTTGGCAATTTTGGACCGGAATTCAACAAAATTTTACCAGACCGATCCATTATTCACAGGATTTGTCCGACGGTCCGACGTATTTCGTGTAGTCTGAAATATCACTAAAATAAAATTTTGAATCAAAACAAAAAGTAAACAGATCTTTAGATTAATATAACAAAGAAGAGTGTAAAGTTTTAAGCAATAATCATAATTATTTTTGAGATACGCCGCGACATGTAAAAACAAGAGTGCACACGCTGAAATGTCTCGCCTTCTATACTAATCATTGATATTATGTTGATAGTCCTAAGTAAAAAGCTAAGCTTTATAACAACTGTACCATAAACTTAACATTAACCAAGATAACTAAACAAAGACCAATGAACCTTGAAAATGAGGTCAAGGTCAGATGAACCATGCCAGGCAGACATGTACAGCTAACAATGCTTCTATACAACATATATAGTTGACCTATTACTTATAGTTTAAGAAAAATAGACCAAAACACAAAAACTTAACACTGTGCAATGAACCGTGAAAATGAGGTCACGGTCAAATAAAACCTGCGCGACTGACATAAAGATCATTAAATATTTCCATACACCAAATATAGTTGACCTATGGCATATAGTATTAGATAAAAAGACCAAAACTCAAAAACTTAACTTTGACCACTGAACCATGAAAATGAGGTCAAGGTCACATGACATCTGCCCGCTAGACATGTACACCTTACAATCATTCCATACAACAAATATAGTAGACCTATTGCATATAGTATGAGAACAACAGACCAAAACACAAAAATTCAACTATAACCACTGAACCATGAAAATGAGGTCAAGGTCAGATGACACCTGTCAGTTGGACATGTACACCTTACAGTCCTTCCATACACCGAATATACTAGCCCTATTGCTTATAGTATCTGAGATATGGACTTGACCACCAAAACTTAACCTTGTTCACTGATCCATGAAATGAGGTCGAGGTCAAGTGAAAACTGTCTGACAGACATGAGGACCTTGCAAGGTACGCACATATCAAATATAGTTATCCTATTACTTATAATAAGAGAGAATTCGACATTACAAAAAAATTTAACTTTTTTTTCAAGTGGTCACTGAACCATGAAAATGAGGTCAAGGACATTGGACATGTGACTGACGGAAACTTCGTAACATGAGGCATCTATATACAAAGTATGAAGCATCCAGGTCTTCCACCTTCTAAAATATAAAACTTTTAAGAAGTTAGCTAACGCCGACGCCGCCGCCGGATCACTATCCCTATGTCGAGCTTTCTGCAACAAAAGTTGCAGGCTCGACAAAAACCTCCACTGTTTAACAAAATACTCAATAACACCAAAATAAAATTTTGAATCATCACCATAAAGTATACAGATCTTTAGATTAATATAACAAAGAAGTGTGTAAAGTTTTAAGCAATAATCATAAATTGTTTTTGAGATACGGCACAACATGTAAAAAAACCTCCCCCTTTTTTACAAAATACTCAATAACGAAATTTTGAATCATCACCAAAAAGTATACAGATCTTAAGATTAATATAACAAAGACATGTGTAAAGTTTTAAGCAATAATCATAAATCGTTTTTGAGATATGGCGAGACATGTAAAAAATCAAAGAGCTGAATAGCTCTGAGGGGAAAGACGGCCCTTGTTTCTATTTCATTTTTTTTTGGGGGGGGGGGGGTGTTATCTTTTGATAGTCTTCATATAAAGAATGAAAAAAAAGAACAGCTAGAACATGTGGAAGGTTGACTCTATTGGAATCAATTGTTGTTTAATGTAATTTCGTTTCTTTAGTTTAGGATTCAATTATTTAGACCAATGGAAGAGATCTGCATCTTCTAAATCCTAAACATACAATTAAAGTTGATAGTTAATTATCTAAAATCCAACTAGTTGAATTCTGTCATTTAACAACAACTACAATTATTTTTGAAATCTTAATAGTGTACGACTGAACTGCAGGCTAGGGCCATTTTCCATTTTTTGTGACAGTACTCTTAAGATTTTAAATTTTTTTCTTAAGAAAGTTAGGACTGAAAAATCTATTCAGTTTTAAATTTCCATTGATAAAGTTCCCAGTTACATATCTCATCACAGGGATACAGGTACTAATAAAAATAACAATATGATTGATGTAAACTGTGTGAAGCTTGTTTCCAAATCCTACATTTTGAAATATTTGTAAAATTTCATGAATAAAGAGGTTTAAACTACAAAATGCAACATTTGTAATTTTTTTGTAACTATTACAATGATTATGTTGGTACACAAAATTTAGTTTTAATGGAAGACTACTTATCATATACTAAATGTCACATTTTAAGTATTTATTTTAGTGGATAATTAGCTCATAAATTGAGGTGCTCCTGAATTGGAGGAAGATTCTCAAAACAGAGATTTACATAAAAAAATGGAAAAGACCGTTTTCTCTCCCCATCTCATGTAGCCCCTCGGACTTCCTGTTTACTTTGAAAGTTGTTGACCTACAAATTAAAGTTTTGCATGTTGATGTTTGAATCATTATGTTTAAATTTAACAAATACTATTTTTTAATAAGTGCACAATCTTTGAGAATGATTTAAATAACCAGTGAAGGATATCCCTGCTTATGCGTAGTGTGGCATTCCAACAATGACGTCACTATAAAATATAATGTAGGTTGGATATATTTAGAATATCTCGTCATACTGATTTTTCCGGATTGTAAAAGAAACGTAAATAGTGTAAAGGAGAGCTCAATATACGATAATTTCGAGAGAAACGGAAGGGAAATGTGTAAAAAAGTGTTTAAAGTCAATTTATTCATTTGTGTCTCCCATCTCATCATTCTCAGTAAGATTTGTTGGGGGGTTTTCCATGCTATAAAAACAAAATGAATGATGTGAGGGAATGTCACTCTGGTCAACCCCATTGGGGATTGACGGCTTGAAGCCGTCTTCCCCAAAAACCCTCCCCCCTTTTTACAAAATACTCAATAACTCAAAAATGAAATTTTGAATCATCACCAAAAAGTATACAGACATTAAGATTAATATAACTAAGAAGTGTTTAAAGTTTTAAGCCATAATCAAGAATCGTTTTTGAGACATGGTGGGACATGTGAAAAAAACACACCCCTGTTTTAGTTACAAAGTGCCGTAACTCAAAAAGTTTTAATCTTATTTTCACCAAAAAGTATACAGATCATTTGACCATCATAAGAAACAACTATATTAAGTTTCATGAAATTTGGATCAGTCGTTCTCAAGTTAGGGTGCGACATGTTTACGCCGGACAGACACCGGACATTTGTATACCATAATACGTCCCGTCAAAATTTGACGGGCGTATAAAAATTGTTGTCCAAACCTATGTCTTTATTGCTATCATATGATCTATATGTTTAAATACCTACAATATGATTAGGATCACAATGTGTTCTAGTAGTTGTACAATTAGAACTGGACCTACATCTGACCCAAGTCAGGAGCCTCTGGCCTTTGTTGGTCTTGTATGTTTTTTAATTTTAGTTCATTTGTATGTTTTGAAGTTTGGTATGATGTCAATTTTCACTGAACTAGTACATATTTTTATTTAGGGAGCCAGTTGAGGCCAACCTCAGGTTGCAGTATTTTTCTTGCTGCATTGAAGACCCATTGGTGGCCTTCAGCTGTTATCTGCTCTTGGTTGGGTTGTTGTCTCGTTGACAAACTTCCCATTTCCATTCTCAATTTTATTTCTACCAGCTCTTACCTCTTCATTTTCCTTGTCCTCCTCCTCATCATCTTCCTCCACATTGTCTTCCTCTGTTGAACTCAAATCATCTAAATCTGTGCCTTTCTTCTTCTCTGATAAAATATGTATGGAAATGTCAAAATTATAACTTTAATAAAGTGTTTATTGTTATTACTGAACACCATAGTCTTAAATTTACATTTTTTTGTTCTCTATTGGAGATTTTCAGATCAAAAGATAGATAGGTTTCTTTATGGAGTGCAAATTAAAACATCCAAGTCTCGACTAAATATGGTTGGTATCTATGACGATACTTTCCATACATGTACTATCAAATTCTAAACATGATTGGTATGTAACATACATGTACTTAATTATGAGCTTGGTTGATAAGACTTTTTTTTAACCTGTTTGTGTTCGTTTTGCAGAGTATTCACTAAGGGAAGTCCATGATTCCTGAACTCATGAAAATCTAACAAGACAAATCATTTTCAAAACTTGTGAATACAAATATTAATCAAGATTCTAAAATGTTTCATCAAATGAGCACACATTTCATAGAAGTTTAAATAAGAATCAAAATTTGATGGTGTTATTCCTTGCTTCATGGAGAATGAAATAAAAAAAAATATAGCAATACAATTTTTTTCAGTTTGACTAGACATGGCGAAAATAGGAATCACTTTCAAAAATCCTTAGGGAGAATGCTGTTTACATAATAAATCTCAGTCTATAGACTGACAATTTTACCTTTTGTAGATTTTTCATTTTTCTTTTTTTCTGTCTTTTTCTCCTTTTTTGACTTTCCTTTGTCCTCTTCCTCTTTTTCTTTTTTTCCTTTTCCTTTCTTTATCACGGGATCTTTTTCCAACTTGTCAATTTCATCTTCAAGTTCATCATCAAAGTCAGATTCATCAGACCCCTTTCTCCTTTTTTCTTCTTTTGCTTTTTTCTTAGCAGATCTTTCTTTTTCCTTTCTTTTATTTCTAAGATCCTGGAATTTCTTTTTCTCTGACGCTACAAATATAAATATAACATTTCTTTATGTGAATTCTTAACATATATTTTGAAAGTTAAGGTATATTTTACACCATGCACAATTTAAATTGATATTTTTTTGATTTATTTTATCTGTAACTTGATTTTTGCTATTATCCTTCACACTTAGACAATCCTTTGGATCTTTAGTTATTTCTTATTTTTGGTTATAAGATGGCTAACAGGTAAACTAGTACATCATTCAAAATTTATTTTCCATGTATAACCTGGTTTGCAGCAACAATGACTTACTTTGTCAAAATAATATCTAAGCTGATAAAAATTAAGTCTGAGAGCAAAAATTATACCGATTCATTTACATACAAAAGAGCAACTTCAGGACAATCATGACAATTGACAAAAACATACACATATATGTTATGTATTACACTTCATTGAAATTTACAAAGCCATAATCAAGGTGCACAAAACATGTTTTGTTTTTTTATACCAAAAGTAAAGTTTCAGTCAATGTGATATTGCATTAATGAGGTTTTCCGACTGTATCACACTTCTAAGAATTCTCCGTCTGTTAACTGAACACAGTTCTATGTATGCAATAACCACTTTCATGTTTTGCGACAAAATGCGATCAACCAATGCTTGCATTGATTGCCTGAATGCCTTTAGTAACAAATACAAAAATGTCCCACTATCTCCATTTTTTTTTAACCCATACTTTATACATATCTAAGATGTATGTATATTATTACCTTTCATGTCAGATCTTCTTGTTCTCCTTTCTGATTTAACATTAAAATCTGAGTCTTTAGAATTATCTGAATCTTCGTCATCACTTTCACTTCCACTGCTGGAGGAATCATCACTACTTTCATTATCATCTTTCTTTTTTTCATTCTTTTCAGAGCTTTCTTTTCTTGCCCTTGATTTTCCATTTTCCTTTTTTTGCTTGCCCTCTTTTTTGTCTTTCGATTTTTCATCTTCCTTATTTTGCTTTCCCTCTTTTTTATCTGAAGATTTTTCATCTTCCTTTTTTTGCTTGCCCTCTTTCTTCTCTTTTGATTTTTCCTGTTCCTTTTTCTGCTTGCCCTCTTTCTTGTCCTTTGATTTTTCATCTTCCTCCTCATTTTTTTGCTTGCCCTCATTCTTATCCTTTGACTTTTCCTCCTCATTTTCCTCCTTTTTCTCCTCTATAGCGCCTGAAAGTTCTTGTAATTCCTGCAGCAATTCTAAATGTGCTGCATCATTTTCAGCTTCCGTTGAAGACTCATAGTCGGATTCTTTGTCATTTTTCTTTTCAAGCTTTTTAGAGACATCAGTCTTGGACTCGTCTGATTTAGATTTTTTAGAGACATCAGTCTTGGACTCGTCTGATTTAGAGTTTTTAGAGACATCAGTCTTGGACTCGTCTGATTTAGAGTTTTTAGTGTCCTCTGATTCATTTGATTCTTCAGAGGTTTTGTCTTCTGATATTTCAACATTCTTATCTCCATTTACTAAAGAGTCTTCTTTTTTCTCTTTCTTGTCCTTATCACTCGATTTGTCTTCTTTTACTATAGAGTCCTCTTTTCTTTCTTTCTTGTCTTTATCATTTGATTTGTCTTCATGTTTATTAATATCTTTACTTTCAATACTGATTATATCACAACTTGCTGTATCTTTTTCAGAATTATTGCCCTTGTCACTATCAGTTATGTCCTCCACTTCCATTCTGCTATCGTCTGAATCTAACACAATCAAATCTTTTTCTGATGTACTCATTAATGAGCTGTTACCTCCAGTTAATTTAACTCCAGCAGATTGTGATGGCTGAGAAGGGACTGTAGGGGCAAGCATTGTTTTAGACGCATTGGCCTGTACAATGTCAGTTCCAACAATACTTGATAACTGTCCAAGAAATAAATCTACTCCACTTTTCATACAAGTGATAGCAGTCATTCTACCCTCAAAGGCAATATTAGATAAAGAACTGCTAGAACCCTGTACATTGATTCTGACAGATTTTAACAAGCTGAGTAATTCATTAGTTGACTGCATCAGCTGATCAGTGATAAATGGAACATTTTTAGCCGTTACGTTTGTCCAGTTCAATGGATTTCTAGCCTGTTGACTTGGAGGTACAGAACTCATCATGGGTACATTGTGAGGTTTAGGCTGGACGTATACCAGCTGTTTAGCAGAACCCTTGGTAGGCTCTACAAAGATGATGTTTTGTTTAGATGTGTTATTGTACATTGGTGCCAGGCTCTGTTTTGGATAAGTCGCCTGCCTTACAAAGTTAGTATTTGAAGCATTTATATTGATAGCCGGGTATTTAATCATACCTGGTGCTAATAGAGAATTGGTGGATGGAATTTTAACCGTGGCTGATACTGAAGTAGACTTTGGAGTTGATGTTTTTGGTCCCATACCTGGTAATTTGATTACCAGTGATTTATTTGTTGTAGTCTTACTTTTATCCTCTTCTTTTGTTTTATCTTTACTGTCTGATTTACTCGTTGATTTTTGTTTCTCAGCATCTTTTTTCTTCTTTAACGATTCATTGAGCTTTTCATATTCTTTGCTGATCATATCCAGCACTGAATTACATTGTTCTACCATGGCAGCCAGTGGAGCAGGATCACACACATAACACTTGAATTTATCAGCTACAAAATAAGTGTAGAACTAAACTGTTAACACAGAGATAAGCTTGCCTTTTTTTGTAATTTTAATAATGCAAATGTTAAATTAACATAGCAATACTTTTTTTGTGAAGTTTTGAATATCTGGAATAGCCTGAATGACTGTGATAGTTTGTATGTAAATGGTAGGTGCTGGGAATTCTTTTATTTTATTATATTAAACTTTCGGCCCTATGTTTTATTCAATATACCTGACATTAATAAGCAAATAAAAAGTATTAGAATTTTCACAACTTTTATTTCGATCTGTGATAAGGTACAGAGTTAATAACCTTCATATACTGTCAAGGATATTCCTGGAAATGTCAATGCTCCAAAATCTATTACAAACAACAGAACAAAAAGTCAGATGGTGTCCAACCCTTCCTTACATATTATGGAAAAGCCCTTATAGATTTACATTAATATTAAGTAAGTTCTGAATTTACACAGTTTCATTTCTATTTACTTTTTAGAAGATTTCCAACTTAGAGCCACTCCATTAAAATACTAATTGTTCCCTAGGGATGCCACTTATAGTTATAGAGGCAATTACATAACCAAATAATTCAGAGAAAAAGCTATCCCTTGTTCAGATTTCAAAGTGCCTTCCCTGTGTTTAAAAGATATTTTTATGGATCAGTATTTATAAAGAAAGGCGATATTGTATGTTTGCCAATGAAAATATTTCAACCATAGTCCAGATGACTTATTCTAGGATCACCATTATAGTTTGTAGTTAAGATCATATAAATCCCAAGCATTTTTTATATAGATTTCATACAATACTTACCCTCCTTGACTTTTGAAAATTCAGCACGTCCAAGATTTCGTTTGATACAAGCTTGACAGAATGCATTATGACAATAATCACAGCCAAACAAATTGCCACCTTCACTACACCAGCGACAATATTCATCAAGTCCATCTTCATCTTGTTTTATTACACCACTTGTATGGAACTTGTAACATCTCTGTAATAACAACATATATATATTTATGTATATATTCATTTAACTCTCTAAACCATGTAAAGATTCAAAATTTCACTGTTTCAGGTATTGGTTATTAACTATTTTAATTCAAGTCAATAAATATTCAGGCTTTACATTAACAAACAGATTTGTTTAATCAATTCTAACACGTGTTCTCTGTTTTTTAATGTACATTGGGTTCAGTTAAGAATAAATATTGACATAAGCCATTGTCAGATTGAATTTGAACAATGTGCTTTCTGGTTCATGTTTTAATCATGTATAAATATCAAAAACTTTGAAAGGGGATTAAATTTGACAACATTCCATGATAATGAACCAACAGTATATAAAATGGTATATCTGGATACTGGAACCAGGATTTAGTTAATTTTTATAGTAACCATAACAATGAAATCATTAAAGATCCTACCATTGTGCTATTGACTTTAAAGAACTATCTAAGGCCACGGTTTTTTAATTTGTTGGTTTACGGATTTTTCGCATAAAAAATTCGGGTCGGTCGGTCGGAAAAAAAAAGAAAAAAATATCTTTCAAAACAGAAAAAATACGCAAAATAAAATATATATTTCACCTTACTAACAAAATGTTGGTCTTATATGCTGTTTTGTCATCATTTCTTAACATTAAGTTCGTTGAAATATTATTGATCAGTGATCATGAACATCGCATGACATCGTTTAATAATTTCCTGTAAAAAAGGGGGGTTGCACGGACAAAGACGAAATTAAATCGTCATTTCACAAACAAGAAAAACAGATTCGCGTAGCTCTCAATCAATTCCAGAAAACTTGGTGAATAATGATCTTCAAGCACAAAAACTGATAAAGAAAAAAATATAAAAACGTCGTACAAAAATAAGTTTCAACAAACGTGTCGAAAAACGTAATAGACTCGTCCACTGGAAAAACGACAATATTGGGTTAATCAGTTGTCATGCAATCCGGTTTTTATCCCAATGATCGATATTTTTTGTTATCTATGAAACATGAAAATTTCAAATGATTTGTTAATATTCAGTACTTTAATTGATGTATTCCACCTGTCCACATTTGGACAAGTCTATTTCTCTGAGATGATGCATCTTACGGACTGATGACAAATAAGGGAAACAAACTTATTTTGTAAGTGGTTTTAAACACAGGTTTCGTTCCACAAAATTATTTGCGCAAAAGACATTTCAAGGTCAGTTATAATTGATTTGTCTATTTTTAGAAACGTAAATTATTTTTCACAACAGAAAGGGTTACAGTCAACTTTGTTAATGATTAATGCATTTCATTTCATAATAAAGAAAAATTTAATTATTTTTCAGGGATAATGCATTTAAAAGGGTCGGCGGGAATAAAAAAGCATGAAAAGTCAATTTTATTTTTATTCTGAAAATCGGCAAAATCGGGTCGGCGGATCCATAAACCAACAAATAAAAAAACCGTGGCCTAATAGATATAGGAAGATGTGGTGTGAGTGCCAATGAGACAACTCTCCATCCAAATAACAATTAATAAAAGTAATGTTCGTTTTGAAGGTTAAAATATTTTATTTAACTCTCATGCATTTGTGAGTTTTTAACACAAGACAAGTCTATTACAATACTGTTAAGATCACTGAGGTCAGAGATCATTACTCCCAGAGTTCTGACATTTTCTCTGCTGTCTTATTTACATTAGTAGATGTCTCTCTGACACATTCCCCATTTCCATTCTCAATTTTATAAGAACATGACTTATTTTGCATGTTTTTAAAACACACTGCAGGTCTCTTAACTGTCTGAGAAAACAAAACACACGTAACATTGTGTGTTCTTAACGGAACACGACTCACTTACCTTACAGATAAGCACACTGAGTTCTGGATGACGTCTTGCATCTCCTTTTTTACTGGTGTTGATCTGATCTCCACAAGCAGAACAATTTACTGTGGCTAAATACCCAGTAGCTTCTGTAACAGGAATATTGAACATGTTAAAGGCACAAGAAAAATTGTGAATAAATTTCTTGTGTAAGTAGTAACCATGAATTCTTCTAAAGTACACATACATAGTCAAGAATATGACATTAGTTTTTGAAATTATTTTATTGGCCAAAAAGAATTTACATACCTTGCAAATGTCAACAGTTTGTCATTTCTAACACTAATTTTATTCATAACCCAATTTAAGTGAATAAGATGACACTTGTGAAATCAAGCAAATCTGAATGTAGTTATATTATGATTATTGATATTATAATAATTTACATCTGTCAAAAGATAAAGTAGTAGTTGTAATTACTTGTGTTAAAAGAAGTTTCATTTTTTCATCAAATTCCATTTCTATATTTCATTTATAGTCAATTTCTTGTCTTAAATTATATTGAAATATGGTTGAATTATAAGTTGTCTAAATTTTGATATAATTTGTATAAAATCTGTATGCTTTTTATATTTGGTTTTCTTTCAATTTGTAAATCCGACAGTAATCTTGATTGTGTTGCAATCTTGTGGTCATTACTGTGGATTCATTGTTATTGGTTGGATACCAATATTTCACTGAGTTCTTGGGTACAGGTGAACCAAGAATTAACATGTTCAACAAATTACACATTTTCTATATGCTTTGCATTGAAAGATTGTAGAAACATTAAATAAAAAATTTGTAAGAGTTCCGCGGAACCCAGTGTCTCGCCTTCTTTTGCTGTAAATCACAGGATCAACAAAAATGAGGAAAAAAATCAATAAAAATATTCCTCTTGATACTATCTTATGATTGTAAGAAGCTTCTGTCCAAGTTTGGTAAAAATTTAGGATAGTTAATGAATCTAATAAATGTTTTGAAAACTTTAACTGCAGACTGTATGTAATGTTAACTGGAAGAAAATCTAAGTCCATTTAAAAGTAAAATACAGAAAAAAATAGAGTTATCTTTTTACAAAATTTACTTCTGGATACTATCTTATGATCATAAATAAGCTTCTGTCCAAGTTTGGTACAAACCCAGGATAGTTTAAGAAAGTTATTAAAATTTAAAAAACTTTAACCACAGAGTGAATGTAATGTTTCCCCGCAGAAAAACTAAGTCCATTTAAAAGTAAAATATGGAAAAAATGGATTTATTTTTTTACAAAATTTACTTCTGGATACTATCTTATGATTATAAACAAGCTTCTGTCAAAGTTTGGTACAAACCAAGGATAGTTTAAGAAAGTTATTAAAACTTTAAAAACTTTAACCACAGAGTGAATGTAATGTTTCCCCGCAGAAAAAACTGAGTCCATTTATAAGTAAAATATGGAAAAAATTGAATTTTATTTTTACAAAATTTACATCTGGATACTATCTTATGATCATAAACAAGCTTCTGTCCAAGTTTGGTAGAAATCCAGTATAGTTTAAGAAAGTTATTAAAATTTGAAAAACTTTAGTCACAGAGTGAATATTTGTGGACGCCGACGGAATGTAGTCTCGCTTAGTCTCGCTTTTTAGACTAAAGTCGAAGGCTCGACAAAAATCAACAAAAATACAAGTTTTCCATAACCCATGAAAAATTGATAACTACAAAACAATATTTGAATACACAGACCTTTTTTTACATAAGAGATTAACCAACCTAAGACTTTTTTCTTGCTTGATGGGAATTCTGGACCTTTAAAGGCACTCTCTTCAACTGGTTCTGGTTCTACTACAACTGTACCTGTGTAGGAAAACAGATTAAATTAAACATTTACAAGACATGGTCAGACTAAGTATTAAACATCAAAATATCATTAGCTCCTTACACTATACAGTTCAATAAAGAAGAAGTTGTACCAAAAAAATAATCATGCAAAAAAACTATGTTGTAAAATTTTTGATGTCAAAATTACACGAAAAACATGTCGATAATTGGCATGCTGTTTTACATTCTGATAAATCTATATCGGGTAAAGGTGGCAATAAGCTCTGAACTTACAGACAGTTTAAAGAAAATTTTGAAGCGGAGGAATACTGCAAAATAGCTTTACCCTTCAGTCACAGAAGTGCTTTCGCCAAATTTAGATGTGGTGTTGCTTCCCTAAGAATTGAAACAGGGAGATATGAATATATTGTTTTAGATAACAGAGTGTGCCATATATGTGACGTTTTTATTGAAGGTGAAGCGCATGTTTTATTAAGATGTCCTCTTTATGACGATTTTAGAAACCATTAATATTCTGTTAATGAAAGAAACTTTTAATGATTATTTTAATACTTTAGATGATAACCAAAAGTTACTGTTTTTATTCTCAGATGTAAATATGATACGTGTGTGTGCCAAAACCTGTCATTTGATTTTAAAAAGGTGTAGAAATTTTATATATTGTATTTTATTTCATATTGTGTTGTGTATTATATCTATGCATTTTAATAGTCTCTTATAATTCTGTATAGAATGGCTCTCATTTTATTTAGTCATTAGTGTTATTTTACAATGTATAAAGATTGATTGTACTTGTTGAGAGATGAGACTTTAATAAAACATTGAATTGAATTGCAACATATTGTACAATATTTGTAGATTCTGCTAGCCTGTCTAGTCTGTTGAAATATTTCTCCACTGGAAGCTTGCATAGCTTTTTTAAAATACATGTATTTCAAAATTTAAGGGTGTCGAGTGGCAGTGTATCCCAAACTCTGTTTGACCGACAAAAATTCATTAGGTCAGACAGAAATATTTTGACTTTTTTGGTGAAAATATAGAAGAAAAAGTCAAATTTCTTTTTCGGTCAAACAAACCTTTAAACAGTTCGGCACAGACTGTAGTGGTGAAATATCTTGGGTTTCTTCAAATTTTTTTTGCATAGTCAATGATAGTTACAAAAATAGTTTGACTTTGATTTCCATACCATCTTTTATTAAAACAA
>CM034361.1:5790327-5872375 GCA_019925275.1 Mytilus edulis
AAAATTCATTTGCTTTTAAAGGAGTTTTATTTATATAATAATCTGATTTGTTAAAATTCTTGATCGATTTATTTTGCATAACTAATTACCAATGTTATTTCAAATGATCGGGCGGAGCTTACGTTTCAATTTGCATAAGGACAGTCTATTTGAAAATGTGTATGATTAGAAAGATTGCCGTTATAATTCTTACTGATTTATAATCACCTATCAGTGTCACCACAATGGATATATAAAAGAACTGATTGTATCATACAGGACGATTAACTGGTCATTTCATTTATGAGTCTATCCCAAAACTCCTGTCTATAGACAAACTGGTCTTAAATAAGGCTAAACGAACCGATTATACCCCACCCAGTCAAGTGAAATAAATCAAGTAATATGTGCATTTGTAAACAAATGACCCCCTTTTTTCTCCAAAGACTTTTACGCGCATTTAAATCATACAGTTATTTCTCAACCATTGACAGAAAATTGATATATCCTCTGATTTTCTCTTTTTTTGTAAACTATTAACATGATTAAATAAGTCGGATACATAAATCATTTGGAAATGTTATTTATTTGTGGTTGAGTCGACAATATTCTACTTTCGTTTTTGACCTTGATTCTCTGAACACCACGTGGGCTTTGAAAAATGTACTTTAAAATATACTGTTTTCCAGATTCTGAACAACATGATCTACTACACTTTCTTTTGTTTGACTGATATTATTCCATAACATAAAATTGTCATCCTATCTGATTGTCAGGAGTTAATGACCATCGGAACGTCTCTATTATTATCATTCAATGAATATCGGAACGTCTCTCTTGTTATCTTTGAAAAGAAGCGATGCATTCTGACTTTAAATAGACAACCAATCAGTGACCTGAATTCATGTGAACTATATTTAGCCCAAGTTAAACACTGACTTTTCATCTTTGTTTATCTTGACCGCGACTTTGCAACAATACGTCTCTCAGCAGTTTGTAAACATTTGAAAAAGATTTTTTTTTCTTTTTGAATTTATATTTTTGTCAGTGAAGTAGCCGGCACTTGAAGCCACCGTAAACAGCGGAAATCCACTTCTTCCGGCTACTTTAGAAAGCCCTGATGAAACCCATAACAACAGAGATCTACATGCATGTAAGAGTTACTGTCAGTTCATGTAACAAATATCAAACATGTCAAAAGGAACGACTTATGACCCTGAATGAAATTCATTGCCCTTGATTTGCTTCCAGTAGTTAAAAAGGCTAAAGCCAATGAGATCCAATGAAATGCCTTCCTGGCCTAATATTTATTTTAAGTACCAGATCATCTGTTTTACATGTACATGTTCATAGATCAAATAGAAATCAGTAATTTCACACCTTTTATGTATTCATTCACAGATCTCTGTAATGATCAGAAACTTCATTATGACATTAAAGGGATAATTCGCGAATTTTCACTTTTCATCTTATTTTGTTCATAATACCATAAAAAACATATTCACCAAGTTTTATTTTGATATGAAATCTAATAAAGGAGAAAATTGGGAATTATTAATTTTATTTCTTGAAACTTCCTGACTTATGTGACGTAGTTTAAGTCTTTGATGCATGCCGGGAGTGAAAATATCTCATTTAAGTCTTGTTCGTTAACCATCTAATTACGCCATTTAAAGCGCATCGACGACTTTTGGTGTAGCTATTAACCAACGAAAAATAAGTGATAGCCATGCAACTTTTAAAATTAGATCGTGTGGATATTTTAAATCGAATTTTAATAATAAAATTAATTCATACAAGAGAACATTTTTATGATTTTTTCTACAAATACTTTAAACAAACATATGAAATTGACATGATCAATAGTGTAATAAAAATACACGTTTGTATTTTGACCTTTTTGCTTCATTCCAGCAAACATTTTCACTTGCTTGTACGGAGGAAATAAAATGTGTATTGTTTTGTGACACCTAAAGAATGTTGAGTGCGTTGGTTAACTCAAGGTAATTAAAGGATTAGCATTATGTAATTCTAATCCTTTGATCCTCATTCAGCGAAATCTAGGCGTCACGGTTTACTGGCTTGAAGGTGTGAACAACATTTCGTATGAATTGAAAACGGGAGTCAGTCAAAGTTTTAGACACAGAAATCAAGGACTTATATAGACGTCCCTGCAGAAATGTAAAAAAAAGTTAATTAATTAACGGAAATAATAAGGTCGCACAATAACTGGATAGCTGTTGTATATTTTTATATTTTGCATAAGCATGATAAGATCACTTTTAAATGAGTTATGACTTTTGATTAATTCAGTAACGATAAAATACTTTATTATTTTAATTGAAGTATAAATTTATAATAAAAATAGCCTTCTAATTACGAGTGTATGAACCAAAAATTGTACTATTTTAGATTAGGATCGGCAGCCTTAAATATTTCAAACAGATCATTAACAATTGCAATTATATAATTTAGTCCATCCAAAGTTATCTTTAATTACCTATTTAGGAATTAATGTTTTCATCAAAATATTTCAAATCTCACAAAGCACGAATACTTCAGATATTTGATAATTTTTTTTAAAAATTGACAGAAAATTTAAGAATCTTTTTGGAATGGAATCGAAATTTACGAACATATATGCTTTTCAAGTGTGAAAAACAAAAACATTTTGTTTTACATAATCGGGAATGTCCTTAACAAAATAGTCTTCGTCTCACACCGTAACTATATAGGGCCCAATTATATATAATACTTTAGCTATTTGACCAACAATGTATAAAAAAAAAAAAAACAGAACGAATTTAATGTCATCTTTCCCTATTGTTTAATGTTATTATAAGTCTGTTTCAACTGGCAAGAATACCTATAAAGCGGACAAGCAGTTTGTTCTTTAAATTGCTGTCATTGAATATATCAAGAAAGAAAATAAATCCCGAAATTGATTTGAAACTTTGATACTCTATAGTTTTCCTGGAAAATATTCACATCCCTTAGGGATTATTAGTGTACGTCCAGTTGCGTACATATAACATGCATGTCGGAACAATTGTGATGATGACGAATTTCTTCTTTTAATCGAGAACAATCTAATTGATATATAAATGTCCATAAAGAAAGTTATATATCGACCTGTATTTAAATCTCTTCTTCTTCTTCTTTTGGTATACAATAGTCTTTCGACATTTGATGATTACATACTGTTGGCATACGTGGACTAGTCCACTAACAAAACTTTTACCACAATTTACACAAAATATATGTTTCTTTCTTATGTACAATGTATACGTGTATATATTTGAATTTGCGCTATAGTTCCGTAACTTTTTATCCTGGCGTATATACGATGGTCGACAAGTGCGTACATTTTTTTAAATCAAAATTTCTGGTATGGTCCAATCTGTCCTTCACCATTGACAAAAAATATGTATATAGATTTTTATTTCATCAAATCTGTTGTTTATTTTTAGGTATTATCTATATTTTTATAAATAATTTTCTTTACATCAGAAATTTTATTCATAAACAAGCGTATGAGCAAGGATTTGTATAGTTAGACTAACTATACAATTCCTTGGTATGAGTTTAGTAATGACTAGTATATAATATCACTTTCGGACACGCAAGATAGAGATGCATATTATACACCTAATAGTTCAAAATGGAAAGTTATAAGTTATCGGCCGTGTACACTGACCAATACCCTAAGAAGTGAAACGATGCATGAATTTGCAAGCTCGACAGGAAATCGCTTAAATACCTGGACGTGTCACCCCCCCTGCAATACCTTTGGGAGTAATACCTTTAGCCATGCAGGTGATCAGTGGAGCGAAGATCCTAATTTATTTGAATAAAGTTTATTACATAAAAGAATTATGAACTAATTAGATTTCCGAAACAATTCAAGTTTCACGGAACACTTATTTATGATTTGAAACTTTTACTTTTTAACTAATTCCAATATTATCATTATTGTTAAAAATAACAGATCACGGTTATTAAAAAAAAAGATAAGAAAATTTTCTGTATCAACTTAGTTATAGTTAACTAGTCGGATAAAACAACCGTACGATTGACAAGATATCAACACGCAATTACGACTACATCGGGTTACTGTAGTTTTGGTCCTTAGACATATCTTGAGAGCAATTCGGAGAAGGTAACAAAATGGCCGACCGGAGAGAATTGATACTCTAAATTTAAAATCGATGGTGATCTCTTATCAAGCAGAATAAAACTTTAATATTCATGAATTTGAGCATTTTTATACAGAATGAACATAATATCAATTTTTGATTTTTTTGCGAAGTTTCCCTTTAAGTTTATTAATTTGTATAAATTTTGGTAAATATTTGAGGCCTATATTTTTTAGTTGACCTAAATATCTCCCCAAAACACTTTTTATATTACTATACAAATGCTATAGGATGCTGTAATTTGATTTTTAGCATTTTATATATTGTATGTTCAAGTTTTATTTAAAACATATACATACCTTCTTCTTGAAGAGGACATCTGAAAATAAAGAACAGATAAGTAAGGCCAACTTAAATTAATTGATAATTTTGTTTCCTTTTTAAACTTTCTGTTTTAAAATTTGTTTTTCGTATTCAGTTTTCCAAGCAATTTAACCAAAATGTCTGCATAGTCTGTTGTTCCATGATGACACCATCATCACCGAAAATAGAGGTTGATTGTGAGAAGGGCATGAAATATTCGTGTTATATGAGTAATACGCTCTGTCCAAGAGCGTAAATAGCAGTATATCTATAATATTAATAAAATTTCCTCTAATATTATAACAAGATAGTTTGTAAAGCAGTGCTTGTAGATGTATTGTCCACAAATAGTAAAAAAAATAACATAAGGACCAAAGAGCTATGGTTCCACAGCTACAATGCACAGACCATCATTGCAGGCCTTAAAAGCAAAAATCATCAAAAATATACTGATATAATTATAATATATATCTATATATAAAAAAGGTTTGACAGGGAAAATAACCAGCTGCAATGATGTTGACCACTACAGCTCGTTCAGTAGAGTTAAATATTGAGTGTTAATAAATTGGAAAGCCCAAAAAGAAAATATCTCTGAATTGAATTTGAAATGTTATCATTCCCTCCCCCTTTTTGTCGTTGGTTCTCATAGGCTCAGTTTCAAGTCAAGTGCCTGTTTAGCGCACATTTATACAATGTGTAATGCTAATATTCCTTATCAAATGTGCAAGTTTATATTATGCTTAATATTTTAGTACAGTTTATAAAGGCAGATTTTTCAATGCAGAACCAGAATTTTTGACTGGGTGGAACGATTTTGATTTCATCTTTTGTTTTTAATTAGTCCCAAAGAAGTTTCAGAAAGAATGTGGAAATAACCATTTTTTTAATATCTATATAGTTTTAACAGTTTATTTATCATTGCAATGACTATTATAGATATTAAACAAAGAGCGACCACCGATTATAACAGGAAATTATATTATCGACAAAATTTGCGCATGCACCGGTTGGCATACGATAAGAAATAATATACATTCGGAAAACCCGCGGAGTACAAAATATCTACTTAGGTTAATATATTTCAGCAAAACTTACCCTTCCAAAATATACGGTTATGTTAAAAAAATATTAGATTATAAATGTTATTCCATAACGATTTATTATTCTTTTCTGTACAAATGGCGGCAAACGGAAAGGACGTAGAAGTCACATGACAACCTCGTTTTGGCCACCTAATTAGCATAATTTATGCATGACGTCACATTACTCATTTGCATATAATTTGCATAATTTCAAGGTCAAGGCCCAATTTTCAAGGTCAATGAAAAATCGGTTCCTTGGACGTTTTTCAGACCTTTCAACGTCAAAGTAAAAAAATTTCAAAAGTGACGTTTCTTCATTTTGTGACGCAATTCCTCACTTTTTAACGGAACAAGAATCGTACATTCCTTCAGTTTAATGAATACTCTCACTTTTACACCAATAAAGCAATTTGAATTGACGTTTTGTTTAATTTTGTGAACGACGTTATACAAACATTGAATCGAGTAGACGTCACGTAAAAAGTTCCTATTAATATCAACGAAAGTCCGTCATAAAATGTATCTCATATTCTTATGCCAAGTATTTATTTTTTCACGGCGAAAATAACCGTTCTGTTGATGGTTCTTCGCTGACGTTTTGATATAATCTCAGCGTACAGTACTGATACATTGTGACATGAGATAACAATATTTTTTTTAAATTAGTCGCTCGAGTTATCTTCCCTAGAACAAGAAATTTAGAACTCTGTGTCTCTTTTTGTGAAATGATTGGATTTAACTTAATCTGAGTAGTAGTCTCAGACTTAATTAATCATTTTATGTCACGTGCTTGCCCAAGTTGATATAGACACGTTTAACTTTCCCTGCACCACTGTAAAGAAAATTCCTCACATCACTAGTATTAATCATCAGTCGCCAGAAAAAATAATTGCCAAACTCAATGCACCTTTATATAGACATAGTTTTACCAAATTTAATAAAATTTTCCTATTTCGATTCGTAGCCATGCTTCAGTTATTCGATAAATTGTCAAACTATGATTTTCATAATCTCTAAGTAAATTGTCCAAAACAAACTAGCTTGTTCAATTATGATCCGCAGACCAATAATGGACAGGCCTACATAAACACATTTCCCAGTTTATATATACCTCTACTTTAATTTTTCAAGATTATTTCTATCTGAAACATTAAAACTAAGTCAGTCAATGAGGGAACAAATATTATAAATATAATTTTTAGTAATTTTTTAAGCGGATGAAATTCATGTTTAACTTAACAATTTCTAAGGTTGCCAAGGAATATCATAAACGCTAAATCATATATATGTACGTCATTTTCAGTATCTCCCGATTTCATTCCAAGATTATTTTTTACAAGAGTTTTTTTTTGTTCCCTCAAATTTTTTTTAACGTATTTGATGTATATGTTGTGTACAAGATGTAAGTTTGTACACATTATAATTTGTGCAAGATTTTTGTACATTTTATAAGGTTTTTGACACCTACCTTCTTGCAACAGGTGATACAAATGTATCTTCTAAAATGTATCAGTTTAATGTCTTAAACTCAAATTTATATACTTCAACTTAACTTTTTTTAGTGCTATACTCATTGTCCAAAAACTGGAAATGATGATACCTAAATGGTTTGAATTCTTATTTTATTTTTCTCCTTATACCAAAATCATATCCATAATAAGTCTTTTTGTGTTCTTTTAATATGTTTTGTATCAATGCTCAGCATGAGATTGTATCATTTAGTTGTAGACATATGACAGAAATACAAGAAACAAAAGATTATGTACTTGCATCATCCATATGTGTTAAGCGGTTCATAAAACCATGGAAGTATTATATTGACAATATAATACTTCCATCATAAAACACTGATAACTTGTACAAAAATCTGTACAAACTATAATTTGTACAACATTACAACTTGTACACAACATATATATGTCTTGTCACGTTAGCGAAATTCCTATATATAATATATATTTAGTGTGTCAAAGTTTTCACACACAAATCAGTTGGATAAAGACAAAGGTCATATATTTATAAAACAATAGATATATTTTGTGTTGGTGTCTTTCCTTTTTAGTGTGAAACAATAAAACAAGAAATATATACTTATAGGGAAGAAAACATTATGATTTATATGTAAACAGGACGGAACTCGGAACCATCTCTGGGAAATACATTTTTAATTTACAAACAAAAAACTTTCCATTAAAATGTATAAATAAATCATTTTAACAAGAAACCGTAAAAGATTGTAAAGATTATAGATGGAAATTTACGGGTGTGAGTGTTGTATACGAAAACTTAGAAACAATCAACTCTAAAAATATAGACAACAAATCAGTGTTTCAACAGAACATAACAAATATACGCATCACATGTACCTCCTACATGAAAGGAGCTGTATGAATAAAACAGATGGAGCTTCATCATATTAATGTCAATCAGAATATAAGACGGACTGACGTAAGACTCGATTACCTATGATATCTTAACATTTATCTTCCTAATTTTCAATAGAAACGAACTATTTTGCAGGGTTTTTAAGTAAATTGTTTGATTCTTATTTTCTTCAAACTTATTATTTAATTCGCCATCATCTATTCTACCTGAGAGATATTATACCATTAAACGTTGTCGTTTTATTTTAAATTATTAACATGCTTGACAACTACGGTTATATAAAGGATGAAACACCTTTTATGGACGATTTTGGCCTAAAAATTGTATCTTCCTGTCAAAAGGGATGAAAACACTCTCTATACGTCCCCTGGAATCCGCCAATGGATTCAATAGTTTATGTTTTATAGTTCTTTATTCACTCCTTTGGCGCCAATTACTGTTTTTCAGGGGTATCATTTGCGCCAAATTTTGTTTTTCAAATGTATCAATTGCGCCAATATTCGAAACTCATTTGCGCCAATTTACCTGTACACATGCATATCTATCATAAATATTAATGATTGATATATATTTATTCTTATTTTTGGCTTGAAAAGTATCATATGTTCGGAGATATTTCTCTATGAAGATGAACAACTGGAGAGAAATGACTTAAAATGCATTAGACAGTCAATGTACAGACTGAGAGAGAATAAAACTTATTGCTTTGCTGAATATTTAATAAAGATACCAATAGAGAAGAAAATAGAAGCATTTGATGATTATTTTTTAGCCACATATGTTGATAACGTAGTGCTTTGTTCCCACCATGCGTATGGGCTTTATTATTACTAGGAATTATTATGAACTGTTTTATGTATTTCAACCTTCAATGTTTGTGTTTTTGGACAATAAAGTGAAGTTACAAGCTACTACATTCATTAAATTGGGAAGTAACCATGCAGCAGCAGTAAGAAGAAAATATGTTTCAGAACAGGAAACATTTGCCGTGAAAACTGTCGGTTCCAAGTCCGAATAAACGAGTAGGGAAGTTATTTTTCTTTTAATTGGCGCAATCGCATGTTTTATTTTTGGCGCAAATGATACTATGTAATTTTAAAACATGTGGCGCAAACGTAGCATAGGAGAGAAAAAGTTGTGGACCAAAAGGACGCATTTTTGCACAAACGGATCTCTCCCTTTATTCATATGGTCACTGAGCAACATTTTTTAATGGCAAGGCCGTGTCAACTCAGTATTATATAAAATTCAAGAGTTGTCTCTCTTTTAGCGATTTCTCCTGTTATAAATCTATTTTCGTTCCAACCGGAGCTTTTCGTAAATCAATTTGTAAAAGGAGATGTGGGGGGTAAATCTATAATTCAACAACCTAACGACACAAATAACAAAAATTCTTTCTGAATTTTTAATGCATAAGATTTCTACACGAAGGAAATAGAAAGCAATGTTAAAATTTAGAGAAAAAAAAAACTTGGGAAAAGACAGATTTAAATTGTTGTCTAACACGAATCATAGATATTTTTTAAGTATAGGAATTATAGATGCTCGATTCAGCTTCCCATGTATACAACTCGTGTAGCTTAAGTTAATCTAAATGTGAATTTGCGTTTTTTTTTTTTTTAATTTTTGCGACTTCTATACTGTCAGATGATAGAAGATTGACTGATGGAATACTACGATTTGATGGACAAATGGTTAGACCAAGCGATGTAACGTTGTTCGCAGTGTGACACTTATGATATTTGGGTATAGCAACTGGAGTGAAGCAGGTACTAGCATTTAGTAACCGGGAGTACTTATAGATTGATACCATGTGTCATTTGTCTCTTTGTCACTAGTAGTTGTTTTAGTGATAAGTAGAAAATAAATAACAAATAACATTAGAAATGATAATATCCCACACACCCTCACTTATTTCTAACATTATTTCATATTGTAATTATTTTCTTTAGAAATGTTTTTAAAATTCTTATTAAATCATTAATTCATTGTACTGAACTTAGCATTTTTATGGGATTATGATAAATCTGTGTCGTTCAAATTTAAAGTGTTCATAAATACTAAGCTTTTATTTGTTTCGTATCTGTGTGTTAAATAAAAAGAAATCATTGTTTCAAAAGAACAACGAATGGCAGCCAAACAAGTGCGACCTTCTCGTTCTCTTGTTAATTTGGCATAAATTTGATACCATCCAACTTCGAGTTATAAAAAGAGGAAAATTGACGAATTTGAATATAAGAGCTCTTTGATAGCAAGGTGAACACAACAATAATTTCCCGCGAAGATGTCATTGACAGTAAAAGCTTTTTTGGTAAAGAAAGGAGAGGAAAAGAGAGAAATAAGGAGATTTTCTGTGCCTGCTGACGTTTCAACCAGTTTCAGTCATCTTCAGGAGAAAATTTTAGAAACTTATCCTAGTTTGAAACAAGGAAACTTTAATCTGTTTTGGACAGGTAGGTCAAGAATTCTTTACAATGTTAAATGAACTTTTAACTTTTGAATAACATTCGACAATATTGATAGGCCATACCATGTTTTTCTTATTATTCAATCTGTAATATAACTGCTATTAATACAATCTTATCTTTAATTTAATAATCTTTGAGTTCAGAGAAAGGGCGAATGACCATGAATACTATTGAGTGATGACAAGGCTTATACTGTTTTTTCCAGATGCTAATTTTTTATCAAGGAAGTTTCTATGTTTAGTGTTAACTTAGTTATTGAGTTTTCGTCTTTCAAGACAGTGTTTAAGTTCTGAAAGCAACAGTCTAAGTATATTTCGAAGACCAGTTTTATTTTCTGTTCGATTTGAAATTCTACCTCACCTGTTTTGTTAAAGGAGCATTAGCTGTCAAGATCATGTTCCCCGATTTCATTAAATTCTCATATTTGATTTATATCATGCTAAAACGTATATCAAAATAACAAAAAGTATAAAATAAACAATAAATAAAAGATGGACTTGATAATAGATATCAGCATTTAGTGTGCATCTTAATCTAGGTGTCATCTAATAAACCATGGAAAGACCTTAGAAACCGGTGGTCATTTGTAAACAGATATAAACTTAAATATAAATATGAAAAGATAGCGAGTACGTGCTATTGGATTATTTTTAGGTCTGTTTGATTTTATGTTATGGGTTAACAAAACATATTAATCATTGTTTTACCTTTATGAGAATGATTTTTTTGCGGATCTTATCAGTCAACAAAATGGTTAACCCTTGTTTCACTTTCAATGTTGACATAATTTCCTTTCAGAGATGAAAACGTAGAATATGCATACCCATCTCTAGCTATGGGATTAATTGAAGTTCACAAAAATACGGATTCACTTGCGGTCGAATTTATTCACTTACAAGTCACTATAACATAAACAATGTAATTGAGCACATTTTGACAAATTTTGAACCTGACAAATCAAGAACCACGAAATGAAGAATTTTTAACATTCTAAAATTTAAAACATTAAACATATTTTTTTTCCTCATATAAAAAATAGGAGATGTGGTATAATTCCCAATGAGACAGCTATCCACCAAAGGTCAGATGAAGTGGATGTAAGCAGTTGTATGCAACCGTTCGTATGCCTACAAAGAAAAACTGAACAATAACGAAAAATTTACTGAAATTAACACGAATCTGTTGAACTGTTTTTACTTTTATACTTAGAAAAAGGAGAAACATCCGTTGTAGATTTCAGATTCCTTGGATTCTAATTCTGACTTATTCATTATAGATCCCGATGGAGACCAGATTGCCTTTTCTACAGACAGGGAACTAACAGAAGCTCTGGGTTTCGTAGAAGATGGAGTTTTTAAGATAAAAATCAAAGGTAATTATCATATTTACATTTGAACTACATTACATGCATTAAAAATCCCTTTATTTGACTTTTGGTTCTTCATGGAAGTCAAGGTCGTCAACCCCCTTTTTTCAGTTTTTTTTTTACATATAAGACAAATTGATACATTAAAATAATTATTTTACATATGAAATATGTAGTTGCCATGATTTTCAAATGAAATATGTTAGTTGCCATTATAGTTGAAAGAAATATGTAGTTGCCATGATTTCAAATGAAATATGTATAGTTGCCATGATTGTCAAATGAAATATGTAGTTGCCATGATTGTCAAATGAATTATGTAGTTGCCATGATTTTCAAATGAAATACGTAGTTGCCATGATTGTCAAATGAAATATGTAGTTGCTATAAGTGGTTGTTTGTGTACCAGTATAAAGGAAGTTAAGGATATAATTGTTATACTTTTATTTTTTTCACAGAAACTTAAAGAGAGAACTGCGAGCAGGAGAAAATTAACTCCGCAAATTAATTCGATTGACTCCAAGAAGAAATTTCCAAATGGAGGAAAAGTGGAAGAAAAGAAATTGCAAAAAGGCCCCTGGAGAAATCCCCTCTCCCCAACAAAAAATATATGGATGCTCATGGCTATCTTATCACCCGCGCTGAAGTACGTCCATTATTCATAGTTCATTATTCATTATTCATTTTTTAATAGTGAATAGTGAACTATTTCATTATTCATTATTGAATAATGAATAATGAACTATGAATAATGGACGTACTTCAGCGCGGTATCATAGACACAGACAAAGCAACTTCATTTAAAGTCGGTGATACATATATATATATATATATAAAGATGACAAGTAAAAATAATGTAATTCAAGCTTTATCGAGATAAAATATTTAAGTCAAATGTTTTTCATTGTATTTATTGAATGTGTCTTGCTCTAAAGACCTTATGAGAATTGCAATCGTCTGCATATTTAACTCGTATGATTCATTTTAATTTGGAGGTTTACTTTGCATGACATAGTACTGAGATGCCATGAAAAATGCGTTTTTTTAAACAGCATGATAGGGTGTTGTACACACTCATGGGTTTAGGATACTTGAAGGGGTTAATTTTCTGCACACCATTTATTTTGTAGCTGTAAAATTACAAAACGATATGTTGTATTTTTTCTTTAGAAAGTGATTGTAGCTATTGTTTAGTTTTTGTAGTTGGTTGCTATCTGCCATCTTCCTTTTATTATAAATAGTTTGATTTGTTTAATGTTTTGATATGTCGAAAAAAGGGTGGTGTTTTTTTTCTATATATGCTAACTTTACAGAATAGTTTTTTTCAATTTTTTTGTTATCCGTTCAGTGACATAAAATTGAAAATGGAAGTGGGGAATGTGTCAAAGAGACAACAACAGGACCAAAGAGCAGACAACTTCAGAAGGCCACCAAATTGGCAATAGGTCTTCAATGCAGCGAGAAACTCCCGCACCCGGAGGCATCCTTCAGCTGACCCCTAAACAAAATATATACTAGATGGCTCCTAAACAAAATATATACTAGCTGCCCCTAAACATATACTAGTCCATGTTATATAAACTCTGGTGGATTGATGTCTGTAATAAAACCACATCTCCGTATTCTATATTGTGTCATATAAGTCCAATCGAGACTATGTACTTATATTTTATCTTTGCACACTGTGATGTTTTTAATGGACTACATGTTTCGCTAAATCCATTGGATTTGTATTGATGTATACTATAGTATGAGATAACTATTTCTTGTTTTAGTTGTAATTGCATGACTTTGAACAACTTCCAGTTAGATGGGTATAGAGTACCCACTCATATGTTTAACGCCGCTACATTATTTTACGTCTGTCATAATTCATGAATGTTTGTTTCTCGTTTGAACTGTTTTTCATTTTATCATATATATCAGGGGTTCTTATAGAGGATTATGCGATGTTACTTTGTTGGAGGCCGTTTCGTGACCTATAGCTGCTAACACCCATGTCATTTTGTCTTTGGTTGATATTTGGCTAATTTAGAATCAACCCACAACTTCTTATGCTTTTAACTGAAATTGCCTTTTGATTTAGCTTTCAGTAAATGCATGCAAGTATGTTTTGTCATTTGTCTTTTTTAGTAGTTTTTTTTTGTGCTTCGTGCCAATCTTACGAGTCATTGACTACGGTTTTATACACTTTGTTCTTACGCTGAAGTGAAGTGTGGCGTGAGAAATTATAGAAAACACATGTCAGAGTTGGTGAAGGTTTAAAGTGACGATCGTGAGAAATTATAGAAAACACATGTCAGAGTTGGTGAAGGTTTAAAGTGGCGATCGTGAGAAATTTAGATTTAGTCATCCATATGCTAGATGATATATTGTTCAGAAACTCAACTAATCACACATATTAATATATTATATAAAGATTTAACTACCTGTATATTTGGATAGATTTAAAGATGTATAACCTTCACAACAAACTCAGTTATTCTTGGGATATTAATGAAGTGATACCAAATATGGCAAAACATCGTTGTCCATAAACCAACAAGTGTACGAGCGTAACTTGGTGTACGTTTTTAGTCAGCTAATTCCCCTGGTACACATTGTTCCTATATATAGCAACGAGGATTCCAAGCGTATCATATTTTACACCACCTACCTCAATCAGAGGAGGGATGAGTGCTTACAAACATGTTAAGACTCTCTACATGGCTGTCCCAAGTCAGACTTTCTATATATAGTTAAGTGTTAGTCGTTGGCTGATGTCTGTCTGTTTGTTGTTTATTGTTATGTTTACACCTTTGCTCGGTTGTTTGATATATTTCCCCTTTTGTCATGTTGTCACCTTTTATCGCAGACTATACGGCATAGGTTTTACTGAATATTAAAGGATGTACGGTGACATATATATATATATATATATAGTTGCTTACATCCACATCATTTGGACTTTGTTGATAGTTGCCTGACTGCCAATCATATCACATCTCAAATTTTTATATTGTAGGAATTTCATTAAAAAGCTATTTGACTATACCGTCCGCAAGAAGTACATAAGAACATATTTAGAGGTTTTCTTTTACAAGGAAAAAACACCAGAAGTATAGTTATAATGAACAATTTTAATGACTAATCTCATATCTATCATTATAAAATTACAGATGAAGAATTCTTTAAGGCTACAATGATCTACACATAAAATACAGTTTGTCAAAGTTAAACTGATCTCTCAAAACATCCCTTCACTATTGAACATTTATCATAAAAAAATAAAACAACATTATTTTGTTACATGATTATAATATTGTAGTGATACTGAAAAGTTCACAAAGGTGGTTTAAACTTTTGTTTAGACTTTGTGTAGACAATCTATAGAGCCGCCTGGAGTATGTCTACATCCATGCTCCAGTTCAGATTGTACCAAATTCTTCTCCTCTTCCAGTTCTGACAGGTTGTTGAGAAGTCTCATTCGTCTTGGTATCCAGTAGTTCATGCCACGCCCATGACGGTTTCCTAACCCTCGTTGCTTCACCCTCCATGCATTTGGTATTTTCTTGTTTTCCTCACGCATCTGTCGGAAATGGATTTTCTTTTCAAGATTTTCTTGACGACGACAACGACGCTTAGTTTTCATTTCATCGTTTATATACTCATCTGGTTTATCTTGTGACTCGACGAACATCTTGCGTATATTCTTTTTAAACGGACCATTTCTCAATTGTTTGTCACCGTGGTGACCATTTCGGCATTTACGATCATGACATTCCGCGGTATGATGGTGTGGACCAAATTTACCAAACCGTCTCCCTGCATTTAACCGACCAAATTGTACTGCTCTAGATATTGTCCCAGTGATACGACTTGGACAACTTCTTGCACGGTGATGATTTTTCAGTTTCAGTTTTATCACTGCATTGTCTTTATCTTTACCAAATTTGCCTTCTTTACGTCCGAATCTTCCACGGCCCACCTTTTCTTTTCTTGTAGACGGAGGTCCTGAATTCATACTTCCTTCCTGGTTAGTGGATTCTGGAGTCAAATCTCCAATTTCAAAATGTGCGAGTTTGTTCCTTATGCGCCAGATGCGTTTTTGCAGACGATCGTTCTCACCATTTTGATTCTTGTGGCCTTCAGTTCTTGTGTTTAATGAATGTTCCATTTCTTGTTGTCGCTTCAACCATTTTTGTTGTCTTCTGTTAAACCAGGCTTCCATTTCTTCATTAGATTTCCTCTGCATTTTGTTTCCATGACGACGATGATAAAATCTAAAAGATTCAAGCGCAGATTCATGGTTACCTGGTCTTATTTTGAATATAGACCGCCCATTATTCTGGTCAACGTTGAAATCAGGAGACTTCTACAAAAAATATACGAAAAATAGGTCATTATTATAAGTTCAACTGAGAATTTAATTTTAGGAATGCACGCAAGAGTAGTTCGTCTTTTTATTTATATGGATGTTAAACAATTTAATGTATATAAATTACTTTCAAAACATGATTTGTGTGGTAAAATAGGGTGTATTCAGATGTATATGTGGCTATACACATTTATAAGACTACGAAGTCCGTATTTGAGTTTCTGTCTGTGTTTTTTTTCATCGTTTACAAATTGGTTAATTGCTTCTAGTTGATCATTCAGTTTGTTTCGGTAAGCAAATAAGAAAGTTGGAAGTTCCTCTTATCTTAATTTTACTTACCATCATTTGAGCTTTGTGCAGCCTTCTCCCAGCTTCTTTCTGTTTATTGACTGTGTTACAATATTTAAGCTGGGGTACACTTTTCATATATTTCTGTTGGTCAACTGAAATAAATAAATGTATAATTTAACATGCATTGAACTATACATTATAAACTTACCCACATAAAATATTCATGAATCAAATATTTCACACAAAAATTACATTGTAAAATCGAGATTTCGATCTGAATAATGTCATTATTAATTCAGCAAAAAGTTCTAATTGCAGTTAAACAAGAAAAAGACAAGATAGTAGAGCGATGCAAAAAGTTCTAATTGCAGTTAAACAAGAAAAGACAAGATAGTAGAGCGATGCATATTACAAATCAAAAGCAGTGATATAAGCGTATCAATTTAATGACTATTTTAGAGGCGAATTTAGGGGGAGGGGAGGGGTATCCTGGACCCCTTTAGTGGAAAAAATGGTTGATTATATAGGGAACCACTGAAGCATGACTAAAGCGGCCCCCTATTAGGCAGACATTGTACCCCTTATAAAAATGTCTAGATCCGCCTCTGATGACCGTGAAAAATAGACGCAATTAGGATTTCATTTCATGTCCATAGCTATGAACGATGTTCTATAAGAATTTATTTTAAGAATTTTATTAATCTAATCAAGAACCCATAAAGGGCATCATTTTACAACACGATATGATTGGAAAAAGCAAAACAGAAAACTAATACCATACTATAACGTTATGGACAGGATCAGAGCCTAACAGATCATGAAACTATTTCTGTTTTATCAAAATCAATTGCTCTTTCAAGAACAAGAGACATGATAAACTAATTGTTTACTACTTCTATGTGATTCAAATGTAGATGTCTCATATCTTCGGGGCCGACGGCCCTCGGATACGAAAATCCTACATCTAATACATGTGCGATGATTTTATATTCGGCACTGATATGTTAAACGAACAAAAGAGACCGAAGTTTGAGCAAAAGAATTTCTATAACGAGGAAAATTCCAACATATACATGCTTATAAAAAATGACACAGCTAATATGATTTTGTTTGTATCAAGATTTTGGATTCTGTATCAATAAAAATCTCTAACAGAATTTATAGTTCTTAAATCTATATTTAATAAGTTATGTTTTTAATTTTTTCAAGTCTTTATCTTTTTTTTTTTTTACCTTTTCAGGCACTAGACATGAACTGCATATACGATAAATCAAATGGCTTACCTGTGACGAACATTCTAAATATACCACCGGAGACACCTTCCAACGCCTCTTGTAGTTCTTCGTCTGAAGAAAATGAGACAAGATCGCCATCAGCATCTACAATTGATATAACATGGTGATTAATTACTCCCTGTTTTATGAAATTAATATTATAAAATCATGCGCATGTGGCCTACGATGCAGACACTGGCAACCCTAAGCTTTTACTGCTATAATTGATCACGTATTTCACTCCAACACATATCACATTAAGTTTTGAAAAGGGTGTACATTATCTCTCTTCTTTTAAATACGTTGAACAAAATAGGTAAAATAGTTCCCCATGCATAAAACAAAACCAGCATTTTTCACATTTTTAATTCGGATTTAATTGGCAAAAAAACAGCAAGTTTCAAAAGTTTTTTTTGTTCATCACTTTTATTTAATTAAAAGAGCAGCACATTTTATTTCAATCACGTTTCCGTCCATTATTTTTTTCCATTATACTAGAGCTCTGACATTATAAATTAATAAACAAACAGTTTCAATATATACATATTTTGTCTTTATTTAAATAAATATTTTCTATATAAATAACTTATATTTACTAATCTTTCATCGATCTATCTATATATATATATGTGTATATTTACCTGAGTTAATTATAATATGTTAACTTACCTTTCCACATTAGTTCACATTTATCTGTGAAAATCTTGGTAATTTTCCTCTTCAGGAATTCATAGCTCAAATTTTCATCGACAGTAAATCGTCGGAATTCAGAGGTTTCGTCTCCTTTAATAAAGGCTGCTTTAATTACGAGCGGCATTTTCACAGTTGATTCGAACTTTATTTTCGTCGCTACAAATGCGCATTTAAACGAATCATCGCTTTTTATACCATTCATCTAACATGTCCCATGACCGTGAGTCATAGACGAAAATAGATGAAAAGAATGTTCTAGAACAACGATGAAATACCTCGTGATGATGAGTCATCGGTTTTTAAATTAGATGAAATCGAATAACGTCATTCTATTTGTACAACTTATTAAAGGTTTACAGTGAGTCACGCGGTAGATGAATAGACGAAAGAGGATTGTATTTGTTCAACTTATTAAAGGTTTACAATAAGCCACGCGGTAGATGAATAGACGAAAGAGGATTGTAAAGAATCAAAGAGAAAAATTTGGCAATTTATCAAAGGAGCAATTAAACGATTTAAAACGTTTTATTTAAAATTAAGGTTATAGAACATTTGAGGGGCCTTACTGGGTAACAACATACACATTATTAACAAACATTACTTTTATTTATCTCCTGAAACAAGGAACATATTTATTTATTGATATTAAATTCAAAACTGAAAGGTCACGAGTCATTCACATGCAACCGACAAAACAGGGTTTCCAAAATATTTGACCAGGTTTATTGTGATGAAAATTTTCGAAATATCATAACTAGTTTATAAGCAACTAATATCAAACTAGCGTACACGGCAGCGCCTTACTTAATTGAAAAGATACACATTAAATATGATAGAGAACATGCAAAAAAAAAAAGATAATCACAAAATTCATCCATTCCTAGTCATGATCAAGATATGTACATGTATGTAAGTTTGTGTGTGTGTGAACTTGGGGAGGGTTGAACTTTTTTTACATTTGGGTTCTTAAATAAACGGGAAGAAAGTGTACTATTTAAAGTTCACTCCCTTTTAAAACAAAACTGTTTAGACTAACACAATAGTATATCACAAACAAACAAACATATTTAAGTACACCACACAAATACGATAATTATATAAGTTGTTTTTAAGGAAAACGGAATAGTTTTATCAGATATTTTTTAGGAATATTGTTTATTTACAACTCTGTATATTTGGCCGATTTGATCCATTTCTAGTTTGTACGGATGGGCATATGTTTTTTTGGTGTTTTTTTTTATGAAATTCAAGGTACACTGAGTTATATAAATAATCCTTGCAGAAATTTTCAGGATTATAGAGTTCTCTTAAAAAGTAGGACTCAACATAAAGAAAAGAAGGACTGGGGGGAGAATGTCACTGTGTGTGTACTATATATATATTTTATTCTGAAGAGCCTACTATAGACAGTTTTACCATTAAAACATTTTCTCCAAATATTGGAGCGACCCATATTATACGGAGATCAAGAGTACTTTGGGAGTTGCATATCATGATACTGCGGTTGGCCTGGTAGGAACTGCTTATATTCAACATTGACAAATAAAAAACAAAACATAGAATGAAAATGAATAGCTTGTCAAGCAAAACGTAGAAAATGTAAAAGTGAAATAAATTAAAACAATACAGTTTCTCATGAATATGATTTACACCTGATGGATTTAGTGGTCGAAAAAGGGTGGGGTGGTCCCTCTTATATGAGCTATATTTTTTCATAATCCTTGTCATCATCTGAATCGACACAAACATATATCTCCTATCTACTCCTCCCCAGAGAATCGTTTATAATTTAATTTTCAATTTGTGACAAATTAGCCTAACAAATCTTACTATACAAATCCTTGATACAATGTGAAAAAAAATATTTGATATAAATGGAAATTGACATTGCTAATTGTTTGTATGTCAGAAATTCAAGAATAACGTATTCGTCATGGTCATAAGTTTCTTATTCTCTGTTCAATTTCGTCGTGTCATTTTGTGTTGCATAAAGGGGAAACATGTGTGCTACTATAAATAGACATGACATCGTTGTTTGTTGATATTTTTCAGAACGGAACTTGCGCATTACACTCATATTTGAACAAATGTTTGTCATCATTACTTTCAATTACCTGGTCTAGTTGGTTCTGGAATTAAATCTTTCGTCGATTCATCGTCATTCATACCTGACAACTTGGGCTTATAAAAAGAGAAGAGTTGACGAATTTAGACATAACTCTATTTGGTAGCAAAGTGGACACAACGTCAACAATAATTTCCCGCGAAGATGTCATTGACAGTAAAAGCCTATTTGGTAAAGAAAGGAGAGGAAAAGAGAGAAATAAGGAGATTTGCTGTGCCTGCTGATGTTTCAAGCAGCTTCAGCTATCTTCAGAAGAAAGTGGCGGATATTTATCCTACCCTAAAGCAAGGAAATTTTAATCTATATTGGACTGGTAAGTTGATTTTGATTATTTTAAAATTATTTACACTATTTATAAAAGCGATGTGTATACCTGTACATTTGTACATAACATGATATACTTTAAATTTTGCCTATAATAGGCAACCAAAAAAATCAACTGTATACGATTGTATGCAGCTGTTATAAAACTGATTGCTACATGTAGTTTATAGGATAGAAAATAAAAACAATCTTGTCATATATATATATAACACTGATGGTTTCACGGATTTGATATATTGAAGCAATATGTCAATTTATGAATTGATGCAATGAAAGGAGGCTTTTATAAATTGAATTGCTTTCTGTAAAAAGGTTTATTATTTTATTAAAGTCTAGGTACAGTTTGTATTTTGAATTTCCATTTTACTTTTGGTTAACTTTATAATTAATTATGTAATTTATTATGTTCTGTTAAATGCCCTTGATGTTTCATCATAAATATATATACATGTATATAATGTTGTATACCTGTACAAAAATGTATATCCTGTATAATTTGTCTAATAATAGTTGATCTGCTTTCAAACCAGGCTTATTGCAATTGAAAATGCTGCATTATTAGTTTGTTGAATTTAAAGTGAACAGATGTTTAAATAATTTTTATAACAATTATAATTCTTTTTCCAGTCATTGTCTCAATAAATGCAAGAAATTTTTTAATGTTTTGACTCTTGTTCAATTAATCTTAATTATGTTTAAAAAGTAAGATTGATTGAAACAAGAAACAAATACTTGTACATGTAAATTTCCACAATAGACAATGAATGATCATGTACATGTATATGAAGATTTCTTTATGTTTACAACATTGTACAAGGAAAACACTATTGAAACTGAAAGTTACAAGGAAACAGTTAATAATATCTGAGAATAGTATACTGACAATATATTATGTCCCTGATAAGTTTATCAAGACTCGTGACTTATTTGAGATAGTTACTTGAAAATTGAGGAAAATCCATTGCAGATTGCTTTAAAATTGTTGAGATATTTTAAGTTTCTGTGGAAGTCTTTATACAGAATTATATCTATTTTATTTATTTTAGATCCAGAGGGTGACCAGATTGCCTTCTCTACAGATGATGAACTAACAGAGGCTCTGGGTTTCGTAGATGATGGAGTTTTCAGGATAAAGATCAAAGGTAATTATTATACAAGAGCTAAATGCACGTTGAATGACAGTTCATCATATGATATATTCAGATATAATATTCAGATATAATATTTATTGTTAGCTCACCTGGCCTAAAAGGCCATGTGAGCTTTTCTCATCACTTGGCGTACGTCGTCGTCGTCGTCGTCTGTCGTCGTTAACAATTTTTCAAACATCTTCTCCTCTGAAACTACTGAATGGATTTGAATGAAACTTAGCATGATTGTTCCTTAGAGTATCCTGCACAAAGTGTGTGCTTCGATTTTTGATCCGTCAAAAAACATGGCCGCCGTTACTTAAAATAGAACATAGGGGTCAAATGCAGTTTTTGGCTTATATCTCAAAAACGAAAGCATTTAGAGCAAATCTGACGTGGAGTAAAAATGTTCATTAGGTCGAGATCTATCAGCCCTGAAATTTTCAGATCAATCTAACAAACCATTGTTGGTTTGCTGCCACTTAATTGGTAATTTTAAGGAAATTTTGCAGTTTTTGGTCATTATCTTGAATATTATTATAGATAAAGATAAACTGTAAACAGCAAAAATGATCAGCAAAGTAAGATCTACAAATAAGTCAATATGACCAAAATTGTCAATTGACCCCTTAAGGGGTTATTGTCCTTTAATGACAATTTTTCACAATTTGTTCATCATATTTGCTAACTTTAAAAAATCTTCTCCTCTGAAACTGCTGAATGGATTTGGATGAAACTTAGCATGATTGTTCCTTAGATTATCCTGCACAAAGTGTGTGCTTCGATTTTTGATCCGTCAAAAAACATGGCCGCCGTTACTTAAAATAGAACATAGGGGTCAAATGCAGTTTTTGGCTTATATCTCAAAAACGAAAGCATTTAGAGCAAATCTGACATGAGGTAAAAATGTTCATTAGGTCAAGATCTATCAGCCCTGAAATTTTCAGATGAATCAAACAAACCATTGTTGGGTTGCTGCCACTTAATTGGTAATTTTAAGGAAATTTTGCAGTTTTTGGTCATTATCTTGAATATTATTATAGATACAGATAAACTGTTAATAGCAAAAATGTTAAGCAAAGTAAGATCTACAAATAAGTCAATTTGACCAAAATTGTCAATTGACCTCTTAAGGAGTTATTGCCCTTTAAAGACTTTTTTCACAATTTGTTCATCATGTTGACTTACTTTAAAAAGTCTTCTCCTTTGAAACTGCTGTATCAATTTCAGCCAAACTTAGGCTAAATGAGTTTTAGAGTTTCAGAGTATCTAGTATAAATTTTATATTTCATTTCCTTGTATGTCAAGAAACATAGCTCCTATGGCTAAAATAGAACATAGGAGAAAATGATTTTTTTTTGCTTTTGAAGAAAATAGGACGATTCAAAGAACATTTAAATAAATTGAAAAGCCAAAATAATCATTGATGAGAGATTAAACCAAAAAAATTCAGGTGAGCGATTCAGGCTCTTGAGAGCCTCTTGTTTTTTTTTCCCAATTGATTTTAATATAAAATGATGAAATTGTGCAACAGATGTTAGCTTAATAGTTTAAGAAAGAAAAAGATGCAATTAATTTCCGTTTATCCGGAAAAGTATTTATTAAAACATAGAACAAGTTAGAATACTTGTACTTTAAACGGTCCCATCAAATACATGTATTGTAAAATAATCTTAATGCTAAAAACTGAAGAGGATACATAAACATTTATATATATATATTGATATTGAAGCTGTGTTCAAATGGTAGATTGTCCTGAACATGCATGAAATATTTGCCACTGGACATTAAGCAACCAACAATCAATAAATCGATCAATCAATCAAATATTGGAACAGACAGTTTAATTAAACATAATACACACATATGAATAGTAGCTTAAAAATTATGATTTAAACAACTACAGTTTTTGAAGGGATTCAAATGTTAAAAACAAAAATCAAAATCAACAATTGTAATATATTATAGAGAAAATGACAAAATATTATTAATACCTGTATTTTTCCTCAGAAACAAAGAAAGAGAAAGAAAGCTGTGATGATGAACAGAAGGAGAAAGTGATTCACCCTAGAGTAGTGTGCGATGGGTGCGAGGGACCAGTGGTGGGTAACAGATTTAAGTGTGCCATCTGTCCAGACTATGATCTGTGTGAAACATGTGAAAAAAAAGGACTACACCAGGAACATGATATGATGAAAATAACAACACCAGGTCAAGGACTCTTTGGAGCTTTTGGAGGTCCATCTTATGGAGGAGGACCTTGTGGACCTTTTGGAGGCCCTCCTTGTGGACCCCCTCCACCATTTGGTACAACAGGAAATCATGGAGGAGTAAGTCAATAGTCCTTGGATTTATTTTAATAACCTAATATCACCTCTGCATTATACATTGCACAGCCTTCAATTCCAAATATTCCAAATATTGAGTGAACAAATTTATAAATATAAGATACATGTAATGAAAGCCTTTAAAAATGTTTTTTTTTATTAATTGACATCCCCCTGTATGAGGGTCTCAATGTGGGTACATGTACATGTATCATTTTGATACCTGTGAAAAATTATGATTAAAGTTTAAACAATTTGACGCTAACTGTAGCAGAAAATGATTGTTTGATGCCTGTCAGAAAAGGGCATTCATACCCTCCTGTATTGTGTATGGTTTAAGATCCTCACTTGATTATAATTAATTATTTAATTTATTACAGTTTGTTCCTCCACCACACTTTCGTCGATGGATGCAGAGATTTATGAAACGCTGGCAGAAGAACCAGCAAGGATGTGGTGATCAGAATGAGTCTCCAATGGAAGAAGATCCTAAACAAGGGGAGGCAACTGAAGATGATGGACAAGCTGATGATTATCTTCGTAATGTTGGTGAAAGTGTCCAGGCAATGCTTGATCCTTTCGGTAAGATATTTATTTTTATGGAAGCTATCGAAGTGTTGATATGCATCTGTAAAAATGCTATTTATTAAATGTTTATAACTTCTTCATCAAGTTATTCAAAACTTTAACTAGGTCAATATATATATGGAATAGACTTTTGAACTTTCATTTGTAGGAAAAAGTAAATAATTGGCAATGGTTATGAAATAAATTGAAAGAGTTGTTTTTATAGATTTAAAATTCAAGAAAATAGTCCTTAATTCTTAAACACCTTTAAGTTAAAATGTATCAGTTCAAAGTTTTATTATGCATGTGATGAAAAACTAAACGTTTATTTAAAACATTTCTTTCCGATTGCAGGAATAGATGTAGAAATTGATGTTGAACACCATGGACAGAGGAAAAGATGTGGGCGTGGGGCTGGTAGAGGGCGCTGTGGACGTGGTGGTGGATGGTCCAGACCACAAAGCTGCCCAGGACGCCAAGGACAGTTTCCTGGACAGTTTCCAGGGTGTCCATTTGGATTTGGTGGACCAGCACCACAGCAGTCAAAAGATAAAAAAAGTGAAACAAAGAAAGATGATGTTCCAATGAAAGAGGCTGAGCCTGCCAAGGAGGTTCCAATGAATACTGAGGGAAACAAAGAGGCCTCTCTTAAGGTAACGCTGCAATAATACATAGAACTCATAATAGGGAATGATATTGTACAAGATATTGTTAAAAATTAGATTTATTTCAAGTTGTGAACTTATTTAATTGAATTGAAAAAATAATTAATAATTATTTAGGTTTCAAGCAGATTCCAAGATGTAACTTAGCAGGAACCAAAGGTTATATTTTAAAAGGATAATTCTTTATTCAAAAGTGAAATAAATGTATAAAGAAATTTTCTAGATATTTTGTTACATTAGAATAAAAGTACAAAAACTTATTTCAAACTTATTTTTCTTCAGGACTCAACAAAGAAGCCAAATGAGCCAGAAGATTGGACTATTTTGACAGAAGCCACTGAATCTAGTGGACCCAAACCAGGACCTTCAGCAGTGCCTGAACCTTCTGTGCCAAGTACAATCAGTCTCTACCCTTCTTTAGGTAGGTTTAATTCTCAGATTTATCAGGCTACGGTACCATACTTAACCAAATTAAAAAGTGTTTTTCTTTTTTGAGAAACTTGTTTCTTTTTATGTATTTTCTCGAAAAAAATTAAGTTATATTCTTTTCAGATATACATGTACTAAATGAGACTTATTATGAAATCAATCCTAAATGCATTTGTATATTAGACGAGATATAGTTTAACAAAGTATAAAAAAACATTTTTGAGAAAGTTTGATTATCTCCCTTGAATAATGAATAAAGCATCAAGAGTTGTCTCCCATGTTTTAAATCAGTGTACTTTAATTACAGATCCTAAGATAAGAGAGGCTTTGGATACCATGATGGGCATGGGATTTCATAATGAAGGAGGCTGGTTGACTTCTCTCCTGAACGAGAAGGAGGGAGACATTGGGAAAGCTCTAGATTCTATCCAGCAGAGACGTAACAGGACCACTGATGGCGGATACATGGCCTGAGATTCAAACACAATCATGTGGTTTTGGGACTAATAATTGGATGCTTTGTTATTGATATATATACAAATCTAATGACATTTTTGTGGTTTTAATTAATATTATTTTAATATTGTAAATGTCAGCTTTATTATTTTAATGTTGTAACTTGTTACTTTAGTGGGTGCTACGAAATTTAGACTTTGGCTTTGTTGCGGTATTTCATGTTATAAGATAATCATGTTTGTTATAGCTTTTAAAAAACAAAAATTGAAAGAAATTTTAAGAAAATTTTTTTTTAATATCTTATTGGTGTCTGTTTCAGTTGTTGTATTTTTAGGTACAAAAACCGTTAAGAATCTGATTATGAATAAAATTTTTGTGAAATTGTTGAGAAAATTGTATGAAACAGAAAGTGATTACCGTATATTTATTTATATTTTTACTGTGATTTTGTTATGAAATAAATAATTAAATGTTACAGTTTATTGACTGAATGAACTATTTTGCCATCATCGTACCTAAGTACAATTATGCCATTCAAGTGGTGGAGTGGCATAATAAATGTGTCACAAAATACCAAAACAGCTAAACGTAAAATGACTAAAATACTAAAAAACACATCAAAGGAATTGAAAACAACTGTCATATTCCTGACTGGTACAGGCATTTCAACACAGGAATTTAATGACCAGGTTTCTGTTTCATTGTCGTCTATTCTTTTTTTTTTTTTTTTTTTTTTTTTTAACTACACAATAATTTTATTCATCAAATATTGCTTGTTACATAAACCATCAAGATTCCAAGCTTCTCTTGACGAACCCTGTTACAATCCACTGACTACCCAGGGAATAGTCAGCTGATTAAATTAATTGACATACATTTTTTTACAAAACTCTATATTAACAATTAAAAAATATTATTCATTGACTATGTGTCTTTTTATTGAAAGTAACATTGGACTTATTGTCGTCTATTCTTCATTCAATTAGTGATCTTATTGTCTCGCCTCAATAATGCTAGTTCAGATTCTAGTGATCTTATTGTCTCGCCTCAATAATGCTACTTCCGATTCTAGTGATGTTATTGTCTTGCCTCAATAATGCTAGTTCAGATTCTAGTGATGTTATTGTCTTGCCTCAATAATGCTAAATCAGATTCTAGTGATCTTATTGTCTCACCTCAATAATCCTACTTCCGATTCTAGTGATCTTATTGTCTCACCTTAATAATGCTAGTTCAGATTTTATCGGTCTTATTGTCTTGCAGTAATAATGCTAGTTCAGATTCTAGTAGACTTATTGTCTTGCCTCAATAATGCTACTTCCGATTCTAGTGGACTTATTGTCTTGCCTCAATAATGGTAGTTCCGATTCTAGCGGACTAATTGTCTTGCCTCAATAATGCTAGTTCAGATTTTAGTGATCTTATTATCTGGCCTCAATAATGCTAGTTCCGATTCTAGTGGACTTATTGTCTCACCTCAATAATGCTAAATCAGATTCTAGTGATCTTATTGTCTCACCTCAATAATCCTACTTCCGATTCTAGTGATCTTATTGTCTCAACTTAATAATGCTAGTTCAGATTTTAGCGGTCTTATTGTCTGGCAGTAATAATGCTAGTTTAGATTCTAGTAGACTTATTGTTTTGCCTCAATAATGCTTCTTCCGATTCTAGTGGACTTATTGTCTTGCCTCAATAATGCTACTTCCGATTCTAGCGGACTAATTGTCTTGCCTTAATAATGCTAGTTCAGATTTTAGTGATCTTATTATCTGGCCTCAATAATGCTAGTTCCGATTCTAGTGGACTTATTTGTCTTGCCTCAATAATGCTACTTCCGATTCTAGTGGACTTATTGTCTTGTCTCAATAATGCTACTTCGAATTCTAGTGGACTTATTGTCTTGCCTCAATAATGCTACTTCCGATTCTAGTTGACTAATTGTCTTGCCTCTATAATGCTAGTTCAGATTTTAGCGGTCTTATTGTCTTGCCTTAATAATGCTAGTTCAGATTCTAGTGGTCTTATTGTTTTGCCTCAAAATGCTACTTCAGATTCTAGTTATTTTTAGTCTTGCTTCAAAATTGCTAGTTCAAATTTTAGCAATGAACATGTTCAAAGTTTTAAGAGAAGCCACTTATGATAAGTCAATAGTATTTGATATGAATGTCTTATTTCCAAAGAGATTATATTGTCTGCTACCTCGGTCATGGTTCATTAATTTTGAATGATTTACCTTTGAAATTTAATGTTTTGGTGATCAGTTAAGGGGAGAAATGTATTATAATTTAGTGGTATCTGGTTTGCAGTTGTATTAGGATTGGCACTGTCTAAGTTCATCGACTGAACGGTTTGCATAGTTTACACATTAAAGTATTGCCATATTAAGTGTCAACATTTGCATTATACTAACGATATATGCGTATTTATCTGATGAGTCCTTTTCAACTAGTTTTTATATAGTTCGGTCTTAATTTATACTGTTACGACACTGTCCCATGTTATGAGGAAGGTTAGGATCCTGCTTAAATGTATAACCCTGCCACAATCATGTCTGTATTGCATGTCCCAAGTCATTAGCCTGTATTTCAGTGGTTCTCGTTTATTGGTGTGTTACATATCTATATTTCGTAAATGTTTTGGGACATGATTAGGCCGTTAGTTTTCTCGTTTTAATTGTTTTGCATTTGCCATTTCGTGGTCTTTTATAGTTTGACTATGCTGTATGGGCTTTACTGATTGTTGAAGGCCGAAAGGTGACCTATAGTTATTGACTTCTTTGTCATTTGGTCTCTTGTAAAGAGTTGTCTCATTGGCAATAATACCACATTTTTTAAGACTTTTTTTTATATATGAAGTAGATTTTCAATTAGGCTAGTGTCCGACTTATGAGTTTTCGGATCAATGGGTGACCGATTGGGTGTTGGAATAGCGGGACAACTCCGGTTTGCATAGTTTACACTAAAAGTATTGTCATATTAGTTTCAACATTTGCATTATGCTATCAAAATTCAATCATTGCGAGACGTTTTTATTTGTTAACAGTTTGTATTGTGTTTTTGAGAATCATATCAATTGGACATTCATTCAAACAAAACTGTTTGCTGAACAACTGACATTCATATGGTCGGATTCGATTAGGCAATGCTACTACTATGGTTATGTGATTCGTGATATTCCTGAATTTCAACATAAATAAGGAAAAGTCTATGTAAAGCAGGCAAGACATTTCAGCGTGTGAACTCTTGATATAATAAGAATTGGGATTTCTAAGCTGATGATTGTTCGTAGAAAAGATTCCCACGCCCATCAATTTTCCCATTAAGCTTCCTTTTGTCTACTAGATGAACCACACATTTAACAATACCCACAGTTCCCTGTGTGTGTCGTTCTTTAGTCATTGAGTCTGAATGGTTAACTACATTTATTCAAGTGCAGTACACATAACAGCTGGTTGTCGACTTCCTTCATATTATAATTTACGATAAAAGGAAGAGGCGTAGATGTACATGATAAACTAAGGAAGCAATTTCAAGTATCAACATTATAACGAATAAAAGGATATTCCTTGAACAGTTCGAGACAAAACACTTCTCATACATAAACTGAGGCTGTTAAATACAACACTATCTTAGGTAGATACATTTTGAAAATATCATCAGAAAGCAAAGAAAGCATTGAGAAGATTAGACGAAGACAAATTAGAATGTGTAGAATAGAGGTGAAAGATACCAAAGAGGGACGAAAGATACCAGAGGGACAGTCAAACTCATAAATCGAAAATAAACTGACAACGCCATGGCTAAAAATGAAAAAGACAAACAGACAAACAATAGTACACATGAAGCAACATAGAAAACTAAGGAATAAACAACACGAACCCCATCCAAAAACTAGGTGTGATCTCAGGTGCTCCGGAAGGATGAGCAGATCCTGCTTCACATGTGGCACCCGTCGTGTTGCTTATGTGATAACAAATCCGGTAAAAAGTCTAATTCGGTAGGTCACATTCATGAAAGGGAAGGGGATTGCAGTTACGACGTAAGGAACATATCCGATGTCATTTGTGAAACGGTTATTCCATAACGGTCAACCAATTCGTGATGGTGTCCATAAAATCAACGAAGTGATGATTTCAACTTCACCAATTGGAACTCTTAGTTTAATAGCTTCCTTGTGAGCAGCAACCCTCTATCAAGAAAATAATGATAGGAAATGAAGGCAAAGGGACTCTCAAACCCATGAGTCGAAAATAAATTTACAAATTCATGGCTAGAAAAGAAAACACCACAAACAAAAATACACCAAAAACTACTTAGAAAATTAGAGACTGAGAACACGAAACACATCATTACTTGTGCTCCGATAGGGTAAGACGATCCTGTTTCACCTGTGGCAACCGTTGTGGGGCATTGCTTTAAAAAATAAATAGATTGTTTGTTTAAATCTTGGAAAAAACTTGTTCCGCTAAGAAAGCAAATTTCATAAATACGTGTATTAAAAAAAATTAGTGGAGCTTGTCCCTGTTTGTTATTGAAAACATATCCATGTGATTGGATAAAGTAAAACAAATACATTTCCCAATTAATAAAACCTGTTATTACAGTGTCCCATATTAGAGGGAACCTTTCAATAACATGTTTAACCTCACCACGTTCTGCGTATGCTGTTCCAAGTCAATAGTCTTAATTACAGTAGTTGTCGTTTGTTGTTGTCTTATCTGCTTATTTGTGTTTTTTCCGCACATACCAGGCTCTTTAAAAAAAAGTTTTATATTTTGTTATTTTGTCATTACTGGACCTTTTATAGGCTTACTTCCCGTATATGGTTTGTCCAGATATTTTCTAAGTTTTCCTCCTTTCTTTGTCTTTATCATTATAGTCGTTGTGAGGATAGTCATTACTTCATATATGCAGTTTAAATTGCTTGAAAAAGACCACAGTCGCAGAGCTTAGATATATAGGTTAATAAATATGAATGAAAATAGAGTTATCCCTCTTTATACAGCGGACTGACTTTCAATGAATGTCTGGATGGAATGGAATTGTCCCAATAGATTTTCATTTCATTATTATCGTTCATTTTTAATACGATGTATTCTGCACCAGATGCTTCAGATAAACATTTAGAGATTTGATAAATCACAAGCAGTTTTAAGAATTTTCTAAAATCCCTTATTTAAAGAATCACTAATTAATTGCAATTCTCTAATTAGTTGTTTCAACAATATAATTGTCATGAAATTTATAAAAAAAACATGGACTATGATCCTTTTTAAGAGATATTACGGCTAAATGTTTAAAAATATATTGATTATGTATAATTAAATTCAACTTGAAATGATATCTACTTAAACTTACATTAGGCAACGCCATAGTGCCCCCCCTCGCACAACACTATGTTACAATAAATTTGAACAAAAAATTGGTGATAGTTCAGCTGCGGGTCTAAAATATTTGAGTCATATACAAGTAAATCAACCTACCCCAAGGAATTTATATATATAGTTTTAACATTCTAATATTGTAGATCTTTGTGCACGCATGTTCATTCATTTGTTTAAATTACTCTGACCTCTAATCTAGACTGCAATCTAATTATTTCATGAAGTATCTGGTAATCTTTTGTGCGTCTTCGAATTTAAATAGCTTTAAATACAACAACATCCACTATATAACCAAAATAAGTGATCACAAACAAAAATGTGAAGTAGTCTCGATGATGACTCGTCTATCAATATGCATATCTTATCCAGATATCTTCCCTCTTCTCCTTCCTTTGTCTTTATCATTATACTTTTGGTGAGGGAATAATTTACTTTATCTATGCAGTTAAAAACTAAAAAAAACATAGTAGTAGAGCTTAGAATTTACTATAAACAGAAATAGAGTTATTCCTCTTACACAGCGGATTGACTCTCAATGCATATATGAATGGAATTTAAATGTCATATTCAGATTGCTCATTACCTTAATGAGTCTCATGCGTTCATAAATATACCCAGCACGACAATATTTCGTTCATTAATACCATAAACCATACCAATGTTTTATTTGCACCAGATGCGCATTTGTCAATCATCTCTCTTAAGTAATGCTCGAAGCCATTATATTTGAAAATCAAAAAGCAAATTTACAGACCCTAAATGACGTTCTATGGACATATCCTTTATGTTTGTAATTCTTTGAGAAACATACCCTTCATGAGACATTTTGTTAAACGAATACCCTTTATGAGAGTCCTTCTTTCATAAATATATCATCCATTAGACACTTATAAATATGCCTTTCATTACAATCATTAGAGTCATTTTTTTCATAAACAAACTTTACATAAAAGGTATTTGTATTTTATTAACAGACATTTTATAAAAGTTATTATTTCATAATTATATCCTTTATGCGAGTCAAACGTTTAAATACTTATCCTTTATGAGAGATTTTTGTCCAATAGCGAGTAAATCTTTCATCTACAAGTATATTGTATCCATTAGAAGCATAATTACGATCATAAACATTACCTTAAAAATAATAAAAAAAGAATTTCTCATAAACATGAAAAGTTTGAAAGTCGTTCTTTGACATACCTAGTCTGAGATTGCTTTAACATCAGACGACCCTTAGCTGAACGACTCAAGCAAATCTTTACATGACCGTCAAACGTTAAAGCGATTGCAGACTACACAAATTTTCATGTTTGAACTTTTGATTTTGCCATGTGATTAGGGAATTTCCATTTTGAAATTTCTTCGGAGTTCAGTACTTTTCTGAATTTACTTTTTTTATGTGTCTACGAGGTAAAGGACTTTAAGGTTTCTGTAATTTAACCAATGGTTTCTGACTGTACCAATCAGGGCAATTAAACCATGTTTCAAATAAAATAAAAAATAGTTTGCCTACAATTCCTGTATGAAAGCATTCGCTTCAATACATACATTTCTGGATAGTTATACTTTCATTAGTAGCAAAACCTTTATCATGTTTACTGTTGACATTCGTTGATAAACATATTTTCAATGCTAGACATTCTTCTTATAAAAAAAGTAAAATCACAAAAATACCAAACTCAGAGGAAAATCCAATCGGAAAGTCCATAATCACATGGCAAAATCAAATGACAAAACACTTCAAAAACGAATGGGCATGATTTGTCATATTCCTGACTTGGTAACGGCATTTTCAAATGTAGAAAATGGTGGATTAAACCTGGTTTTATAGCGCTAAACCTCTCCCTTTGATGACAGTCTCAAATTCACGAAAAAAACTGTGAGCACATATGCTCGAACCAGGACTAAAATTTTACAATTGAATACGTGTCTTGAAATCAGATGGGATATAAATTAGCTTAAACTCGTGTTTTACGTTTGGAGAAAGTGTTTTTCAATTGTTTTTATAATTTAAATGTTTTTATAATTCAAAACTTATAAATTATAAACCCACCCTTCGTGCTTTACTCTAAAACATAAAATCACAAAAATACTGAACTCCGAGGAAAATTCAAAACGGAAAGTCTCTAATCAAATGATAAAATCAAAAACATAAACACCCCAAACGATTGGATAAAAACTGTCACATTATGACTTAGTTCGAGCATATGTGCTAACAGTTTGTTTGTGTATAATGTATAACTCGAGGAGAGTCGTTGATATACACAGATCGCACATCTACATTAATAAAACCACTATTTTCCTCCAAACAGATTCAACAGAAGAAGACATTTTCTCTTTAATCATTGTTATCATAAAAAAGTTGACGTGTGGCATGAATAAACTCATCAAAGATATACCAGGACTAACATTTTACAATTGAATACATGTCTTGAAATCAGATGTGATATAAATTAGCTTAAACTCGCGTTTTACGTTTGGAGAAAGTGTTTTTCAATTGTTTTTTTTATAATTCTTTATTTTGTATTTCTTCATCTCATACAATATTTATATGCAATTGTTTTTCAATTGTTCACCGGTATGTCTATGGGAACAATCTGTACCGCCTTATTTGCAGACTTTTCTAACATAATGAAGCTTCTCAATGAGAACAAATATACACTGGTACTTCTGCTTTAATAGATATGTCACTTCAATAAATAAGTAAAACTGTTTTGACAATAGCTATTGCATTGACGGAATTACTTTAAAATAGTGCGAGTGAAAAAGAAAAATGACAAAAATACAAAAGTCCCTTGTCAAATGTCAAATTCAAAAGTTATAGGTATCCAAGGTACCAGGCTTATAATTTGATACGCAAGACGCGCGTCTTCAAAAGACTCATCAGTGACGCTCAGATCAAAATAGTTTGAAATTTTAAGAGCATTAAGGATCCAAAATTCATACTTTTATGCAAACAGTATTTTTTTTTACCGAAGAGCTGGATGGTGATACCACTTAGAATAAAAACCAAACATATAAAGGTAAATTAAATAATTTTGTAAAGCTTGGAATAAGTGTTAAACACATGTAGGTTTGCATATAAAAGAAAAGGAAGCTACTTTTTATAAACAGCTTGGTCCACACTAGTTAAGCAGGATTACATATATGTATGCTGGTATCTCAAGCCTTTATGCCATTGGATTTCGTTTTATTCATTGTTGCTGTGTCAATGTCTACTGGTATCTTCTCCATATCTTTTGCAAGTTTTGTATTAATCAACTTGGCATTTTATTATCATTAGAATATTATTATTTCGTGATATTGGTTTGCTGATGTTTAAAGGCCGTAGAGTTCATTATAGTTGCCAATCCTAAGCTTAAATGACCCACTAGAAAGACTGTTTGCCAACACATGTTTATACAATTTGTACGATACAAAAAGTGTTAATATCGTGTAGGAAAACTAATGGTGTTTATTATCACAACTGTGTACAAATTTAAGATAGTACACCCAATGTGATAGAAATGGGGTCATATTTTTCATTAATACCACAGTTTGTAAAAGGTATGAAATGCTACAAATATTGATGAAACCCTAAAATTTAGCGAATTGGATAGTGCTTATCCGTTGAATATTGAAGATACAATGAAAGGGTCTGCTGTCTATCTTCTTGCGCCACTGATGCATCTCACTCGAAAGACGCGCGCTTCTAAATTTCTATTTTATGAGATTGTATCTTTGATGAATGTTAATCATGTTATAGGTCATATTCAGGTAACGACCTAGATTATATTGACTATGGATGAATTGAGTTTATCCTATAAATACGTGTCATAAACTGAAATTTTATCCTATAGGTACGTGTCATAAACTCTGAAATAGTAAACAAACGTTTGTTAATCTATGAGTGGGGCGCTAATTTTGTAGAAAACCGCTTTTGCACGATGTTAGCATATGTAATATAGACAGGGCTCTGTGTTTAGTATATTTATAAAGCTGATACATTACTCTTTCTATTTACACCAAATGTGTTACTGATATCTTAATTTGGCTATCAATGATAAGTGTGTCAATGTTTGATGATTAGAAAGATTTTGTTTTCGGAAAGTCAAACATTAAATATCGCAGTTTTACCCAAAAAAATGAAACATGGGAAAACTATTAAGACGGGTTATGCTGTAAATTTCTGTGTGGGAAGTGAGAAGTTCACAATTGGGAAGATAACATTATGTCATTTCGTATCGTACCCAAATCCCTTGTGAAAAAGTGTGTTCAAATGCAATTTTGCTCAGCTTGTCTAGTTATTTGTCAAATATATTTTAGTTGTACTGCCACTTGAAGCTTGTATGAAAGTTCACAGTAGATAACTATTTATCCTAAAAAAACATATATTTTATTAAAATATTTAAAGTCATATGAAACCTCAAATATGCATACGTTTTTTTTATATTACAAGATGGATAGTTGTTATTATTAAACTTATGTACATGTACTTTATTTTGAAGAAAATTCTTAAATTTGCCCGCATTTAGATGAAGTTAACTTTTTTTTTAATTGCTTGCTTCCACGGAGCAATTCGCCGACATATTTTCCGTATTCAAAGTGACCTTAGCGTGACCCTACTCGTAAAAATCCGGTGATCGCAATACGCATGGATCTGTCATTTAGATAAACTATTATCTGATTGTACAAGTTATAAACGTGCTCAATATCCGTACTTCTTTGTTGATTGTGTACTATAAGGTGACTATCGATAAACTACGGCTTCAAAACACGACAATTAATGAACGGCCATATTTTCAATTATAACAGACAGAGAGAGAAAAGAAATGACGATAATAAGATGTTTTTGAAAAAATAATAAAATCGTGCATAGAAGACTTAGTTGATGATATATACATGCATTGGTACAAGCATTGGATAAACATTGTTTATTACCAGTCACTCGTTTCATATGTCTTTACCATTTTTTTTTAAATTTGTATTTTGACATATACATCTACACAATATAATATTATACCTGCAACTTAACATAAAAACAAGATGTGAACCTGTAGAGTGTGAACCTGTTGGATGCGAACGTACCCAGATGAGAACGTGTTAGGTGCAAACGTGTTTTAAAAGTACGAAAGTTTAAGATGTAAAAAAGTAGGATGCGAAAGAGTTAAGAGATCAAACGAACTTGATTCCGACCAGAGCGAGTTAACTAATTAACTAATTAAACAAGAAGCTATCAAGAGCCTAAATCGCTCACTTGCAAGTAAGGCTTTGCATGAATATTTCATCAATGAGTATTTTTGCCATTTACACTATCTCTCTTTTTAATATTGTATTAAAGATAATAACAAAAACCAGTAAAATTTCATACAGAATAAACTAATTCAGACAGTAACCCTACAATCGGTGGTTCAATCGGTCTAAAATGTCATAGCAGATAGATTTTTTCTTCTAAATCGCTTTCATCCCATGTCAAATTTGCTCTAACTGCTATAGATTTTGAGACAAAAGGCAAAAGCTGTGTTTGACTCTTTTGTTCTTTTTTTAGACATGTTTGTTGATAGATTAAAACTTTCGATAAAATTACTAAACAAAATATCCCAAGAAACAATCAGTTAAAACTTAGCCCAGTAGTTTTTAAGATGAAGTTTCTTTAAATAGATTACGACGACAACAGACGCCAAATTGGCAAAAGCTACAAAAATCATTTAAACAAATTAACAAAGAAACCCAATGCTCCAAACAAAGAAATTGGAAATCTGACCAACACTATTATAGGAACGGAAATGAGTTCTATATATTTTTTATAGAATGGTATGTTTTTTTAAATTTTATGATCATATATATTATATGATAGACCACTAAGCATTTAGGTTTTACAAGTTCTACATATGAACCTAGCTTGTTAGATTTGCTTAAACTATATGTGTTACATAAAGAAGGTTAATCCGGATGTGCGATTTGGGCATACCAAATTCATAAATGTTTTTTTTTGTAATTTATTTTTATTTCATCTGAAAATACACCAAGTATATATTGTGATACATAATTATATAATTAATTCATAATACATATAATGATATTAAATTTTTCAATAACAATCTAAAATTAAAAAGTTAGTTATGCTAATTGTTCTAAATTTTCTACTGGATCATACACATCCTTTATCACTCTGGATTAGAATACCTGAATATGCTGATAAGATTAATGATTGCATCAGCCCTCTCCTATAGCCACATGCATCACTGCCTATACAGTGATGTAAAACATGAGAGGTACCAGGAGAGGCCACCAGAGATCATTAACAGATAACATATTGGACAACATGTTGGACAGAGTCACATAATAAATGTCAACCTAAGTCAAGGGGAGATAAATCAAATACAATCAAACAAAAACTAGTATATCAATATATATATATAACAATAGCAATAAACATAGATAGTACTTTTAAGATGCACACAAATCACTGTCCAGTTGTGATGTGCATCAACATATTATTAATTCTACATGAACTATTATAAAGCCTTAAGTAAGTACATAAATAGAAAGATCTCTCCTCAAATGTGAACTAAGTTTTTAATTAATTCCCATTTACTATCAAATTTCTCTCTTGCTCTAGGGGATCTGTAAAAGGAGGTAGATATTTTTTCTATTTGGTAGGAATTTTTAATCATAGCTATGACACCTTTAAGAGTCGGTAATGAAGTATTAAAGCGACATGTATAAATATAATATTTAACCAGAATAGTGAATAAGTTTAGGGAAATATCCCAAGACTCTGACCCAAGAACAATATTTTCCACATTAAGAATTAAAGTTAAATTATTTTCAACTAGAAAAAGTGCTGCAATTTCTAACCACAAATTTCTAACTAGCATACATTCCCAGAAAAGGGGACTTATAGTTTCTTTAGTTTCATTACAGAAACTACATAAGTTAGTTAATTCATAAATGTTATTTCTACATGGCGTTGTCAGTTTGTTTTAGATTTATGAGTTTGACTGTCCCTTTGGTATCTTTCGTCCCTCTTCTATAGACATTCTAAAACGACTTTTGTTAAGGGTACGTGTTACAAATATTGTAAAACAAACCACTGTTAATGAAACGTGTTACAATTACCATAATATGACAAGGAATAAGTTGAAATTTAAATCTTCGCACATGTTTCAAAATTTTCTGATCACTAGTTTTTATAATGACTTAAAAGTAATATCATTTCCCTACACCTGTCCTTAATATCAGTTTATAAATGTGTAAATGTGTAAATGTGTAAGTTTTTAATATCTTATATTGAGTTTCACACAAAGGATCTTATTATCACAACCTACTCCAGAACAAACATATATAATCAACCACAGACATGAAGGAGAATAATTATATATGCCACCAAACTTTCTTTTATTTTGGGGAAACTAACCCTGTGTCCTTATTTTTTATGAATAGCCCGGACCTCAGTATTGTTTTGGATCTTATATAGATTGGAAAGATCTGAAACTCATGTATAAAGATATTTATAACAATACAGATAAGTTAGATATTCTAAAACAATAAAAAAAATCTTATCACCCAGAAATCACATTTCCTGGAACTTATTAATTTACTTTTCTGTCAAAAAATTGATATAAGTTAAAACCATAGACGGGAATAACGTACTTACTCTCTGAAATAAGAATTCTAACTATGGAGATTGGTTTTTATTTATGTTCAAGAATGTGACTCTAATGTCTGGGGTACAATCCCATAAGCTATAAACGACTATGTCGCGAAAAAACCCCCACATAAAAAGAAAATCTTCAGCAATAAAAGAATACAAATATTGCAAACAACAAGTAGAGATGAAATAGTATAACATGTTCACGTTTGTAAATGTGACATTGTCACTACTTCATCAAAGTAAGGGCCTTTTTTGTTATAGTAATATTATATAATTTTGGTCGTAGAACGTGTATGAGGTTCCCTATAATAGACCTAGATGTACCAGTACATTACTTGTCTGTTCATCTCTAAAAAATGAAAATATTAAAACAATTTGATTGTTTTTGTCTATTAGAACTAAGTTGTTTATCAAATTGACATTTATTCACGCTATGATCACGACGATCTGTTGTTCTTACCTTTTATGGATGTAACGAGATTTCAATTGTATATCATCATTTAAAGATCATATTGTAAAAGCGAGACGTGCAGTTGAAGGCAGAGCAATCTTTATCATTTCATGATTTGTAGATTTATTTAGGCATATTTCTGAAATTCGGCTAAACACATTTCAAAACGGCATGCAGTCAGGGAAAAAAGCATCACTTTTAGAAATTCAATTACAGTAAAATATATTGTTTTAAACAAACAACATTACCATGATTAATGGGTGAAACATACGCTGTATACTTCAGTTTTTTAATTGAATTTTTTATGGAGTTGTTATTGAATATCGATGTCACAGAACTGAAAACCACGAACTTGATCCAATTGTCGTAATTACAATCTTTTTACAGTCTTTTATCGCGATCGTAAATAAACGTGAGCACCAAAACGTGAACGGCATATGAAAAAAAAAGTGTTTTCTTTCCGGAGTACCAGAAATCATCCTGCTGTCAATGTGATTCTTGTTGCTCAATTTAAGTTTTATATGCAGTGATTTAGGCTTGTTTGTATTTTTATTGATTTTTGTCATGGCTTTGCAAATTGTTTTTTCGACTTACTACTTTTTGAATGTCTCCTTGATATCATTCACATTTGTTTTGTTATTGCCTTGAATAAAGAAAACAGAAGTATAGCGCTGTTCAAAAGTTATGAATCGATAGAAAGAATTTTTTTTTTATTTACAAACTTTAACGAGGGAAACACATGATCTATCAGGTGATATGAACGAAACAACAGAAACACTGATGTGAAACCAAAAAACAATGATTGAACAAAATTGAAGTAAAAGACAACACTCTCAGATCGTTTTTGTAAAAGTATTTTGTCTTGATATCAGTTGGCTTTTGTGTGTTCTGTATCATTCTAAAGAGCCGAGTGATGTCTAATCGATTTTTCAGTATGTTCTGTATCATTTTAAAGAGCCGAGTGATGTCTAATCGATTTTACAGTATAGAGGTCCCAAATTCATAATATGTTTTCTTTATGTAAACATAGTATATCGACATCTCGCACTGGTACATTTGTATTTCAAATAACTTTCGGTACTAACATGTGTTAAAACTAAGGGACACGTATTAATTAAACTCTTTGTATGTGTAGATTTCCATTGTTTCCAATCTTAAGAATGTTAATGACGTAGTTATATCATTTCCCCTTTTCTATAATGAATAGAATGTAAATGTGTGAATAGTTTTTTAATATGTTTTAACGAATAACTCCACGAAGGAGCTAAATAAATCGACCTGCATCCTAAGATATGAAGAAAGTCAATATGACATGTAAGAAAAAAATGTTATCGATTTCAGAATGAAAAATATTACAAATATTTGCCATCCTTCGTGTGTAGATGTTATTAATTTGTTTGTAAAACGAACACTGATTTGTTACTTTTGACTTACTGTCGTTTTTGGTTGTAACTTAAATAGTGCAGTACATTTTAAAAAGATAAGAAAGGCCTCAGCATGACAAACTGAGAAAAAAAACCCAAACGGAAACAATATTAAAAAAAACATATATGACAAGCCAAATCCGACAAAAACTCCTGTATTAAAAAGATCTACTTTGTATCAATTGATAGTTTGCTACGTGTAACAAATATTTTAAAACAAACATATGTGCTACAATTATCATAATATAGGGTGCGGGAATTTTTCGCTACATTGAAGACCTGTTGGTGACCTTCTGCTGTTGTTTTTTTCTATGGTCGGGTTGTTGTCTCTTTGACACATTCCCCATTTCCATTCTCAATTTTATTTATGTTTCCGAAGCGCTTTACTTAGCATTACCTTAATCAAGAACGCTAAAACCTAGATATCTCAATGAGATAGAAAAATCTTTATGCATATGGATGCACTATCACTATGTATGTAAGATAAATGTCACTGAATTCATTTCACACATGTGAATATTCAAAACATCTTTCAAATTAAAAAAAAGTTAAGGTGCCACAATCGCTAGCACACTATGTAACCAATAATGTATAGCAATACGAATAAGTTAGATATGCTACAACAATAAAAACATTCCCATCACCCAGAAAGCGACATTTAACATTTGCTTGAACTTATTAAGTTATTTTTATTCCATAGAATTGATATAAGTTAAAACCATAGACGGGAACAACGTACTAACTCTCTGAAATATAGATTCCTACACTGCAACAAGTGTATTACGATATTTCTCCCCTCGAGACAGTTAAATTTTATTATTAAAGCACGAGGCTTGCCGAGCTCTTTAAATAACTAAAATTTAACTGTCGAGAGTGGAGAAATATCGTAATACACGAGTTATAGTGTCGGAATCTGTTTCTCTAATGATTTTTATCCTTCTTTTTCAAAGATTTTCAGAAACTTGTGTTCTTTATATGCGACGTCATCAGGCATTGCCGCCTTTTTTCATGGCGTCACAATAGAAAAATTCAAAAGAAAACAAAACATTTAGACGTCATAATCAAATTTCGACTAATCATTTGCCGAGAACAGATTTTTCACTAGTGAGGAGAAATATTTTTCTCACACCGGTCAGGAAATGTGAAAATAGCACAAAAATTAGAGAAATTAGAATTCAAACTATGGAGATTGGCTTTAACAATGTTCAAGAATGTGACTCGTATGTTTGAAGTGCAATCTAAGACGCTATAAATGACTGTCGCAAAAAAATCATATAAAAAGAAAACCTACAAAACAATAAAAGAATACAAATATTGAAAACAACAAGCAACTTTGAAATAGTATAACATGTCCACGTTTGTCGAATTGACATTGTCACTGGTTCATCACAGTCTAGGCCTTATTTTGTAGTATTATATTGGTACCAAGGTCTTCATCATCAACAGAATGACCGATTGAGTAAAATATCAACTGTTAAGAACTAAACATCTGCTTTCTTAAGGAATTTAAATATTCCAGATAGTAATAACGACGATATATTTTTCCTACCTTTTATGAATTAAGACAAATTTCAATTGAACTTCAGCATATAAAAATCATTTTATGAAAGCGTGACGTGTGAATAAACTTTAATCTAGTGACATATATATGTGAGGGAGTTGATTTACTTGATTTTGTTGAACCAAAGAACAAAAACCCGTCTATATAACTTGATGTTTATGTTTGGATTACAAGTTTGACGCCCTTATCAGTTGAAGACAGAAAAAAAACTTGATTATTCAAGATCTGTAGATGATGATAATTTATCCTTGCATTTTCCGTAATTTCCGAAGAGTTTATTATGATAATGTACATTTCTTATTGTATGTAAGTCGATTATAAACATTTCAAAACTGACTGCGTTGATGACAAAAAGTAATCACTTTTGGAAATCAATAGCAGTACAGCAAACAACATTTGAATGATTAATAGGTGAAACAAAATCTGTATGCTTCAGTTTTTTAATTGAAATTTTTAAGAAAGCCATCACGAGTTGTTATCAAATATGGATGTCTCAGAACTGAAGACCACGCACATGTTCCAATTGTCGTTAAAAACAATCCTATTTTTATCGCAATCTTAAATAAACGTGAGCCCTAAAACGTGAACGACATATATAAAAATTTGCTTTCTTTTCTGAGCACCTGGTGTCAATGATGTTCGTGTATATATACACATTTATATGTAGTGTATTAGCTTTGGCTTGTTTGTATTTTTTTCTTTTTTTGTCATGGCTTTGACAGTTTTTTCGTCGACTAACTAGTTTTGAATGTCCCCTTGTTATCATTCACTTTTGTTTTGTTCTTTCATTTTAATAAAGGCAGACGTAGAATACCGCTGCTCAGAAGTCATACATTGATAGAGAGTAAACAAATTCGGGTTGAAAAATAAAACCCAGGGAAACACATCTACAATAAAAGGAAAACAATGAAACAACAGAAACACTGACGTGAAAAAACCCAACCCCAATAACATCAAAGATTCAACAAGATTTAAGTAAATAACAATACTCTCAGATCGTTCTTATTAAAGTATTTTGTCTTTCTAATAGTGGTTGTTTGTGTGCTTTGTACGATTCTAAAGAATCGAGCGATGTCCAACACATTTTACAGTATGTTCCTTTATTGCGCTGTTCCACGACTGTGTCGTTTCAGAGTGAATTGAGAGCTCACAACATTTTTAATATTTCATAATTGTAAAATGTGTATTCCAAAGCAGTTAAATTCTGAATAGTGATATAGACGTACCAAATTCATAATATAATTTTCGTTTGGTAGACATAATACGGCGACATGTGTATTTCGACATCTCGTTCTGGTATCTTAAATACCATTCGTTAGTAACATGTGTTAAAATATGGGACGTGCTAAAATTGTATGTGTACATTTCTATTGTTTCTAATCTTAAGAATGTTAAAGACTTAGTAATATCCTTTCCTTCACCCTGTTCTAATTAATAGAATGTAAATATCTGAATAGTTTTAAATATATTTTAATTATACAATCTACGAAGGAGCTAAATAACTGGACTTGCATCCTACGATAAAAACAAAGACAATATGAGAAGTTTATCATAAAAAAAATGTAATCAATTTCAGAGTAAAAAATATTACAAATATTTGTTATCCTTTCGTGTATAGATGTTTGCCTGTTGCAGTCTTCCATGTATCCAAGGATCAAATCAGGGTAACATAAAATATTTTATATTTTTAAATTCAATCATTATATCAATTTGTAATGATATTCATATAAATTATAGGTATTTTACCAATATATTGCTATTTAAGTGGATATTAATGCCCAAAGTAAACCTATTTCATAGTTGAAAAAGAGCAATTTTGAAGGTAGAATTAGAATATCCTGTTACCATGGCAACCATGGCAACCATGGTCCATAGCAACAATATCAATATATTTTTTTCATTTATACATAAAAGTGTATTAACTGACAAAGTTTGAAGGTTTTCTGAGACTATGCGTGCCATGACCTATATGTGGCATGGTTGATATTTACAGAGAATCCATGTTAATTTGTTTGTTAAACTAAAAATGATTTGTTACTTTTGAGGAAAAACTAACAATACCCATTGCCGCATAATTTTCCCTTTTGATGATTTTTTAAATTGTGAAGATTTTAAACTCAGCTGTAGATCGTCTCTGATGAGTAATATGAGGACGAAAAGCGCGTCTGGCGTATGAAATCATTAGTCTGGTAAAAAAATGAAATAAATTGATTTCCAGTCAAAGAATTTTATACGTTAGAATCGTAAATTGAAAAAAAAATACTAGCTCTTTGAAATTATGAAATTAGATTGGATAACTGCCGTTTTTGGTTGTGACTAAAATTTTGCAGTTTATTCAAATAAGATAAGAAATACATCAGCATGACAAAATGAGAGAAAAAAAAGCCCAACTGAAACAATATTTAAAAAACTTATATGACAAGCAAAACCAAAATAATCCACTGAATTAAAAAATAATCACTTTGTTACAATTGATATTATACGATGTGTTAAAAATATTGTTAAACAGCCCCTTGTAATGATATGGTATATACAGTATAAAAGAATAATGACTGGTACGAAGAGAGTACAAAATTGTAATTGTAATGTTAAAGGATACTAGACATTGGTCATACAATGCTGGGAATAAAAAAAGATAGTATACTTTTATCTTTTCTAATTATCATAAACATACATGTGATAAAACTAAGCTTGTTTAAAAATTGTTTTGCATTATTAAAAATATTCTTACACCATATTAAATTTTAAAATGAGCAACACGAATCTCTTTGACACTGGGTGATTTCTGGTGCTCTGGAAAGTAAACAAATATTTCTTCATATGTCGTTCACGATATGGTGTTGACGTTTATTTACGATCGCGATAAAAGACAGGAATTAATAACGACAATTTGAACATGTTCGTGTTCTATGACATCAACATTCAATAACAAACTCGTTATGGCCTTCATACAAATTTCAATTAAAAAACTGAAGTATACAGCTCACTTATTAAGAATTCCAATATTGTTTGCTTAAAATATTTGATTTAACTGCAATTGAATTTTCAAACGTGATACTTTTTTATCTGAACGCTGTAAGTTTTGAAATGTTTATTACCGACTAGCATGCGTATGAGAAGTACGTATTCCTTATAAATTATTTAAAAAAAATTGTACATAACATTAATAATCATTTTTTTTCTGTCTTCAGCCGATAAGCTTGTCAAATGTGTAATCAAAACATAAATATCAAGTTATATAAAAGGGTTGTTGTTCTTTGGTTCTACAGAAACAAGTTGCGTAAATCAACTCCCTAACATACATATGTCACTAGATTACATTCACATTTCTGAAGTACAATTGAAATCTCTCTACATCCATAAAAAGGTAAGAGAAGCAGATCTTCGTTATCACAGCGTTGATGACTGTCAAATTGAAATGTCGATCACAAAAACTTTAAAATTGGTTTAAAACAAAAATTGTCACAAGGTTGGTCTATCAAAATAATGCTTATCTTTGTATTACATTTGGTTATATCAACCACGCTTTAACCCTACATTGATATTGTTGTTCATCCAGTTTTGTTTTAAGTTGGATATGTTTTATCAATTTTGAATGTTAAGATAAGTCATTTATGATACAAAATACCAAAATAATTCAACTTATAATAATGGACATGTAGGTGCAAATATGTCTGCTCTATGGTCGGGTTGTTGTTGCTTTGACACATTCCCCATTTCCTTTTTTCAATTTTATGTCTGTATAAAACAATTTATATTCATTGATTGAGCAGATGTTTAGTTCTAAACATGCAGTTTCTATTTTACTCATTATATACAAAGATGGAATTATTTCCATTCTGAACTAGAGGTCTTTCGGCTAACAATTAAATATTGATACCAAGTTTTAATGAAATGTTTTTAAGGAAGATAATAATTACCTGTGTATAGTTCAGATTAAAATATCTTATTGTTTACTTATATTATTAATTTCGTGTTATATTTAACATAGCAATTAAAGCGCGAGGTTAGGCTAGCCACAAATCCAGATTCAACCCACCATATTATTCTTTAAATGCACTGTACCAAGTCAGGGAAATAATAGTTGTATTATAAAGTTCGTGTCTATGTGTGTAACATTGTCCTTTGGTTTATGTTGCACTTTAGTGTTTCTATTGTTTTGTTGTTTTCGTCTTATATTTGATGTGTTTCCCTGTGTTTTCTCCTAATCGATTTATGACTTTCGAACTGCGGTATACTACTATTGCTTTTATTTACTTGACCTTTTAACTATCAAGTTTTGAAGGCATCATTTAAATAAACTATTGTTTATTGACATTTGCATGCAAAGGAGTTACACAACACAGCTTGTTTCTGTGGAACAAAAGAACAGAGACACGTTAGAACATTATATTACGTAAATATTTTGATTTCAGATCCGAAGAAAATTATCAATTGAAGGCAGAATAAATTTCTTGCTTTTTTATTTCAAGATAATTCAAACATGCATTTTCTGTAGTTTTCGATAATAGGTTTGATTAAATTTCCTTTTCCCCTAGACAATTATTTCAGAGCAGGGTTCAAACATGAAAACATTATATCGTTTTGAAATCTGCTTGCAATATAGTATAATAATCATTAGAAAAGAACAACGGAATGATTTTTGCTGGTTTAAAATAGCTGTATCCTTTTTGGGGTTATATTTTTATGCAATTATTTGACCGTAGTGATTAAGTCTTCTAGATTATGTGATACAATTTGTTGTCGGCCGGTCAGGGAATTGCAGTTTATAAGGAATCAAGTGATCAGATATCTCATGAAATGACTTGCTGATATGTCCCTCTTGTTTTATAAACAATCCCGTCCGTATATCTTGAATAGTTGCATCACCCAATGTGACTAATCACCGATGCTTTTTAACGAACAATAAATAACACGACAGTACCATAAGGGGTATAGGATATTCGTAGACCCGACATTAGCATTTGATTTGTTGATTGTGATTACGTTGTGTTATTGTAGACTGTTGTTTCATTAATTTATATTTTTTTGTCTTCATCCATATTATTTTGTGTTCGACTTCCATTTTATGATTTATTTAACCACTCATATATGTCCCATTCTCGTTTCACAAAGCGAGTATTAACAACTCCTGTACATTTAATTACTTTCGCCGTCATTTTATCATTTTAGATAGTGATATCCGTTATCGTACACCTGTTATTCAACAGATTGATAATCCATGATTAACCCATATTTTAGTGACATTATATTGCGAGTGAGTTATTTTACACGACATGTTACAGCAGATGACAGTCAAGATGACAGACGAATGCCCCTTATATCTATGGAGCTGCGTCAAATATTTAATCACAGAAAATGACAAAATATTTTTGATTTCAATATTATAATATTTTGAACATGTATTGTGCATTGTTTGACAATGGAGTCTTTAACGCATAAGTTTCCATTGTCTTATATGTCTTATATGTGTAAAGTCACACAAATAAATATAAACGAAATTAACGGTTTATATATACAATCGAACTAGGGGCATTATCACTTTTAAAATTGAATTGCTTCAAAAATATGTCTTTGCAAAAAACACAAACAATGTCGAATCGATGTTTAAAAAGTTGTATACTTTTATGTTCTACTCGTATTTAGATAATATGTCATGTTTACGAAGCCACCTACAAACAAAATCTACATATGCAATATATGGCATACTGTAAAACATGGTATGGTACGATGGTATGGTATGTGGTATGGTATGGTGGTATGGTACGAATACCATCATACCATGGTATGCATTACTGGTACCATGGTATGGTATGATGGTATGGTACAAATTACTATACCATGGTACCAATTACTATACCATGGTACAAATTATTATACCATGGTATAACTTGATGGTATGAGGCATGGTAGGAAATTTTGAAAAATCTAAAATATGATTTTTTTTTTATTTGTTGACATTATGTACATACATAATGTATATCTGTTTTATTTAGGAAAATAAAATTTTACAAAATAAATAGATGTAGACAAACCAGATAGACTATCACTTACATAATGCTGTGAACAGAAAACAAGAAAAAACTCAATTTAAACATATCTGATAACTATTAAGTTAAGATAAAAATAAGAAAACAGATAATTAATAAAATCCTGTTTAAGAATAGGTTTATAGACTTTTCTAAATTTCCTACTTCGAAAAACCATACCATCAATTTATACCATGGTATAAAAATTTGTACCATGGTATAGTAATTTGTACCATACCATCATACCATACCATGGTACCAGTCATGCATACCATGGTATGATGGTATTCGTACCATACCACCATACCATACCACATACCATACCATCGTACCATACCATGTTTTACAGTATGCCGCAATATATGTATCCTAGTTGATACGATATGTTGTTACTATTTCATTTTATAGAAGTCTTATCTTTGTAAGTATATATTTGTTTTTTGAATTTCTATATTTGAAACTAGGAAAGATATTGATATGTCTCTTTAGAATTTGAAATTTTAAAAGAACAACAGACACGGATTCCTCTGTCTGATTTTTAGACTTATACCTCGAATTTGACATACACGGTCATCTAAGTACCAGAATCAATGACACAAGAGACGATTTCATTTTGAAATTATAAATTTCCCCCACCTTAGTAGCAATATACCAACTTCACCTGTATATTGGATATACATTTCCAAACTAATTCCGTATTTAAGAGCTTGCAGCTCCGAATCAGGCTTTGTAAAACGTCACCAGTGTCTGAGCAGAAAGGTGATGAACCAGGGGTATGTCAAATAATGTCTTGTCATCTTTCTTAAAAAATTCATCGGAAGGTACCTATACCTTGTTGATAAATATTCCGTATCAATTATTCAAATAATATATACGATGGTCTTAAAGTATAGATTCTATGTACTGACGTTATTTATCATCTTAATAACGTGTTATACCTTTTCCACTGTTTTGTCTTTATGCATATTACTTTTTTTTTTATTGGTATCCATTTGACGTGGTTCAGTACTTGTACATCCTGCCATTGTGTTATTGTTCTATGATGATTCTTGTATTCTTGTCTTTCATTTTTGCTTATGTGCTTCATCTACATTTCTTTTGGTGTTTCTTTGATACAATGACGTAGCTCTGCGATTATACATTCTCATAATTTTGCTATTGTAAAACATTTTTGTATTCTTTTCTTTCATTTATGCTAATGTGCTTTGTATATATTCCTTTTTGTGTTTCTGTGATTCATAAATGGCGTGGCTCTGTACTTTTAAATCGCGTCATTGCGTTATTATACTACTGTAAATTTGTGTATTTAATCTTTTCTTATCTGGTTGGTTTATATGCAATTTTGGGATTCTTTTTTTACATATTTGTTAGTTTATAAGTGATCAAGATTATAACACAAAATTGACTGCTGTACCGCTAGTTTTGACATTTCTACCTATTGTTTCTATGTCTGTTTGTTTTGTTCAAATATCGTTATCAATATAATGACATTTGATGCGACTGTGATACAAGTCAAATGTTTAGCTAGCTTTAAAACCAGGTTTTATCCGCTATTTTCTACATGAGAAAATGTATGTACCAAGTCAGTAATATTACAGTTGTTATTCAATCGTTTGCTTTGTTTGAGCTTTTGATGTTGCAAGTTGATTATGGAGTGTCCTTTTTTTGAGTTTTTTTCGGAGTTTAGTATTTTGGTGATTTTACGTGCAATTATTGTATCCAGTAAATGACATTAATTCTGAGTAATATCTATTGAGAAAAGAAAGACAACCATTTAATGCGGTTTATGAAAAGTCATCATTAATTTGTATCCTGCAACATTGATAATTACTGTGTTTTATAATGCTTCGTTATGTTGACTTTCATACACATGAATTATCTTTTATAACTCACCTAGATAAAGAAAAAGTTCGAACGTTCACAACAACTCCAGGTAAACACAAGACAATGGAATGAAATTCGCAATGCAACATTTATCTCAAGACCAAGGGAAGGATATAAACGACTTTAAGATACTAATTATATGATCTGAAAGCCCATGGGTGATTTATATGAAACATTTCAGATAAGAACTCAAACGATATGTTTTATGATAATAATATTAAAAAGAACAAGGCAATCGACAACTACAAAAATGTAACGACAAGCAAACAACTAAGTTAACTCACGATACACTGTCAGTTTTTTTTATAAACTTTTTCCACCAAATGACGGTAATAAAACAAAGAAAAATTAGAAGTTGTGGTATGATTTCGAATAAGAAAATTATCATTAAGATTTCAAAATGACGGGAAGTAAAGGTCATCTCAAACAATTAGCCAAACTCCTTTTGGAGCAACAGCTATAAAAGGGGTGACATTTGAAACAATTCAATCGAAAAATCCCACGGCCTGATTTCGATTACTATAAAACTGTAAAGGTTGTCACATTTTTAACCAGATTTTTGTGACAAAAAAGTCGGTTATTGATTTAGGGATGTACGGCTGGCGGCCGGGCGGCAACCAAATGTTGTCCGTGCATTTACTCACGAACCATTCAATCAAATCTTATAAAATTTTAATATGTTGTTACTGACAACAAAATGAAGGTCAAGTTCAATAATGACGATTTTGACTTTTACCGTTCAGGAGTTATGGTTCTTGAAAGATTGAAAAATGGCATTTCCAGTTGTGTCCATGCATTTACTCATGAACTGTACAACCAAAGCTTTTCAAATTTTAATATGTTGCTACTGATGACAAAATGGAGGTCAAATTTGATATTGACGATATTCACTTTTTCTGTTCATCAGTTATGGTTCTTGTGATATTGCCAGGACACAAATAAATGTAAATAAATCTGGTTTGCTGTCGTTGTGACAGCCTCTTGTTTGGTATAGTTTACATACTGTAGTGTTAATATTGAATAAACAATCCTAAATGTTAATAGTTTTTTCCAACCCGGCCATCGTTTGTTTCAACCGAAATCGTTGCATGCATAGTTTTTCTATGTTGTGTGTTGCTTACTATTGTTTATATAAAAAAAGAAGATGTAGTATGATTGCCAATGAAATAGCTATCTACAAGAGACCAAAGGACACAGAAATAAAAAGTATTGGTCACAGTACGGCCATTAACAATGAGCCAAGCAACATATTGGCTGTTTTTGTTTGTTTTTAAGACATGGCGTTGTCAGTATATTTTCGACTTAGGAGTTTGAATATCCCTGTGGTATTTTTCACTTCTCTTTCGATAGTCACTTATGTTGACATACACTATCTTTGATGCTGTCATTTTCTGAAACTGTTTATTAAATCTAGGTTAATTCGAGGCTCTAATGTTCTGTTTATTCTACATCAGGTAAAGAAAGGGTAATTCAAATTTGCAACAGCTATTTGGATTTTTTCTCCAATTTTCTTCTTGTTTTTTTATAAATTTTACATGACAACTGTTTTAATTCGAATACATGTGATGGGTCGTACGTAGAAGAAATTAAAATGTGAGGAAAATAAAAGAAAGTGAAATATATTTTTTGTTTTTGTAAATATTTTAAAGAGTTTACGCGGGTCTCGCGTATTAAACTATAATCCTTTTTTTTAAATTTTTTTTTTAATTCATTATGGATAAACAGTCATTTACATAAAATCTATAGAGGCACATAATGGAGCAAGCAAGAAAAATAAGCATAATCAAGCAAATAAGTGTAAACAAAAATAATACTAATAATACGATATGATATACCGGAATTTGGATGAAGTATAACATTTTCATCAATTTGTTTTAGTGATAATGGAAATTACATTTCACGCACATCTACACATACTAATTCACTATTCAAATAGTTAATGACTTTATCCCAGGGGTTCCAGTACATGTTATAATCTTTCACACTCATATTTTTTGAGGAAATATGTTTTTCTAAAATAAAATTTTCTTTGATATAGTTTTTAATTCCCTGTATATGAGGTTTTTCCTCTTATATCTTTGATGTATATATCTCCCAATTTATACGATATTCCCGTGCTTGCATTTCCTATCATGATTTTCTTGATAGAGGGTTACTGCTCACAAGGAAGCTATTAAACCAAGAGTTCCAAATGGTGAAGTTGAAATCATCCCTTCGTAAATTTTACGGACGGTTGGTTGACCGTTATGGAATAACCGTTTCACAAATGATATCGGATATGTTCCTTACGTCGTAACTACAATCCCCTTCCCTTTCATGAACGTGACCTACCGAATTAGACTATTTACCGGATTTGTAATCACATAAGCAACACGACGGGTGCCACATGTGGAGCAGGATCTGCTTACCCTTCCTGAGCACCTGAGATCACCTCTAGTTTTTGGTGGGGTTCGTGTTATTTATTCTTTAGTTTTCTATGTTGTGTCATGTGTACTATTGATTTTCTGTTTGTCTTTTTCATTTTTAGCCATGGCGTTGTCAGTTTGTTTTAGATTTATGAGTTTGACTGTCCCTTTCGTATCTTTCGTCCTTCTTTTTGATCTGTATATAAAAAACTTTACTACTCAAATGACTTTATTTTTTATAAAATTTAGTTTATAATTATCAGAAAGACCAAACATGACTATATCTACATTTAGTTGGATTTCAATATGTGTTGTGGCATTCAGATGGTGCCAAATGTCTGCTACAATATGATAATCCCACAATAAGTGTTCTATGCTTTCTGGTTCTTGCTTGCAAAATGTACATCAATTACACTGTACACGGTAAAGTATTAGTACCTAAAATACGGTGAATAATTCGGTATTGAAACCAACAGAGCTTGTTTTTTTTTGAAATTTTAGTGACACAGTTATGGATTTTTTCCCAATCCCCTACAACGTTATTCAATATACCCTCCCATTTCCGCTCAGCTGCTATTACATCTGGTATCGCACCTTGACTTAATATGTTATACATGTCTTCTGAACCTTTGTTTGACTTGAAAAAAAAATTAATATTAAAAGGTAAAAAAGCTTGTTGTTGTTTTTCCCTTTTAGTGTTGATTCCCATAGATTGTAACCATTTTTTTTAATGCTACTTTGATACCATAAAATTGTAAAAATGTGGGTTTAAAAGTATATAGCCGTTCAAAATCTTGATAAGACAATGTATTTTCTTGCTCATCTAGAAGGTCATTCATAGTCCATACCCCGTTTTGTGCCCAACTTCTATAATAAACACTGACATTATCAATTTTAATGTTCTCATTATTCCATATAGATGAAGATATGACTATCTCAAAATAGCGAGGATGTCGGAATCTTGACATGTTTTTCCAGGCGCAAATAACTTCTTTCCTAAAAAGTAATCTAATTTTTTAGTTGTTCCAAAATAAGCCGCCTCTGTAAAATCTATATTTTGTGTAGCAGTAAATAATTTGATCCACTTTGAATTAAATAATCTTCTAAACCAGGTCAATTATCAAGTGTGTAGGCAGTATTCAAATAAACTATGGTTTATTGACATTTGCATGCGAAGGAGTTAATTTACACCGCCTGTTTCTGTAGGACCTAATAACAGAGACACATTAAATCATAATATTATGTAAATATTTTTATTACAAATACGAAGAAGATTATCAGTTGAAGGCAGAATAAACCTCAAGCTTTGATGATTTCAAGATACTGATAATTCAAACATGAATTTTATGTAGTTTTAGACGATAGGGTTGATTAAATACCTTCCCCCAGCTACACATATGCACATTTTAGAGCAGCGTTCAAACATAAAATCATTATATTGTTATGAAGTGTGTTTGCAAAAAAGTATGATAATTATGTCATTAGGAAAAGAAAATGGAATGCGTATTGCCGGTTAAAAATAGCTATATCCTTTTTGGCGTTATATTTTAATACAGTTATTTGACAGTAGTCATTTAATCTTCTAGATAATTTGTTGATACAATTTGTTGTTGGCCGGTCAGGGAATTGCAGTTTTTGAGGAATCAAGTGAACAGATATCTCATGAAATGACTTGCTGATATGTCCCTCTTGGTATATAATCAATCCCGTCCGTATATCTTGAATAGTTGCATCACCCAATGTGACTAATCACCGATGCTTTTTAACGAACAATGATTAACACTACAGTGCCATAAGGGGTACAGGATATTCGTAGACCCGACCTTAGCATTTGATTTCTGATTGTGTTGTGTTATTGTAGGCTGTTGTTTCGATATTTTTTTTTATCTTCATCATATTGTTTTCTGTTTTTATTCGACTTATGATTTATTTAACCACTCATATATGTCCCATTCTCCTTTCACAAAGCGAGTATTAACAACTCCTGTACATATGAGATTTTCTAGTTTTACTTTTTATTTTCTCGCCTTCATTTTATCATTTTATACAGTGATATCCGTTATCGTACACCTGGTACCAGGATTATAATTTAATACGCCAGACGCGCGTTTCATCTACATTATCTCATCAGTGACGCTCAGATAGAAATATTTATAAAGCAAAACAAGTATAAAGTTGAAGAGCATTGAGGACCCAAAATTCCAAAAAGTTGTGCCAAATATGGCTAAGGGATCAGAAAGTCCTTAGTTTTGTTAATATTTTTTTTTAATAAAAAAATGACTAAAAAATTGATTTTCATGTCAACACCTAAGTGCTGACTACTTGACTGGTGACTCCCTCGGAGACGAAACGTCCAACAGTAGTGGCATCGACCCATTGGTGTAAATGGTTATCAATGGTATAATGATTATAATTTAATACGTCAGACTAGATTTTCGTCTACATAATACTTATCAGTGACTCTCAGATCAAAATAGTTATAAAGCCAAACAAGTAAAAAGTTGAAGAGTTTAAGGAACCCAAATTTCCAAAAAGTTGTGCCAAATACAGCTACGGTAATCTATGCCTGGAATAAAATAATCCTTAGTTTTTCGACAAAGAAAATTGTTAATTTTTGTTAACAAAAAAAAAACAAAAAAAAACCTTATATGTTTATATTGGACGAAAACTCCTAAATTTAGTAAAGTTTTTTTTACCCCTACCATCGACTGTTTTAGCCGAAATTAGTGCATGCATCTGAAGTACAAAATGAATTTGAAAAAAAATGAACGCCACTAAAAAGTCTTATGTAGCTTAGGGTATCACAATCTTTGGTGGAGTTCGTGTTGCTTAGTCTTTTGTTTTCTATGTTGTGTCATGTATACTTTTATTTGCCTGTTATATTTATCTTTATACTTTTTTATCCATGGTGTAGTCAGTTTATTTTCGACTTACGATCTTGGATGTCCATCTTGTATCCTTCGCTGCTCTTTTGATATTTACCTGTGTTGACATACACTATCTTTCATGCTATCGTTTTCTGAAACTGTATATTAAATGTAGATTTATTCGTAGCACTTATGTTGTGTTTATTCTTCACGAGGAATAGGACGGTTCAATCAAATTTGCAACAGCTTTTCGTATTTTGTCTCCGATGCTCCTCTTGTTTTTGATTTAACATGATAACTGTTTTGATTCAAGAACATGTGATAGGTCGCACGGATAGGAAATACACATGTAAGGAAAATGAAAATATAACTCATTGCGCAATTATTATTTTTAAGAAAGTGGAATATATAATTTATTTTTAATTGTCAAATTTTTAAAGATTTTATACGTATAAAGGAAATTCACAGGTTCTCTCTATGTGGACCTAAGAGAAAAAAACGAATAATATTTTATATAATTGATAATTAATTTGATCAAATATAGGTTGACGATTGTGCGTTGTTTTTGCTTGATTACGCACACGTCATTTGACTCTCTGCATTGTCTTGTTATTATTCTATTTGAAATGGACAAACATAAAGAATTTATCAGCACCGTAACGAAGTAAATGCCAAGGATAAATACCAACCCTCTGTTAACAGTAACTTAAAAGTCAAAATAAAGAAATATTCAAATTAAAGGTTATAATTAAAGAATAGCTGTATCATTTTAAAATCTTTGAATAAAAAGTAAATATCTAAGATTGATTTTAGCCGAATTCCTTGATAAACGAAAACCGTTATTGTTAGTGTTTGTAACTTCATAGAGCAACTGGCTGGTTTTTTTTTGTGTTAATCCAACAACTAATGGACCATTAAATTGACTAGTTGCTGATAAACCAATTTTCGTGGATTTTGAGGTAAAAGCACGAGTACGTTTTCAACGGGGTACTCATTTGTTTTGTAGATTTTTTCAAAATCTCGAAATAACAATTTGTTTGAATTCATGAAAAAGGTTGATAAACAGTAAGTGATCTCTGCATAAAAAAGAGCAATAACAAGACTTACAAGAGCAGGAAGGCAAATCCCTTTTTAAAATTTCACGAAGAAACATGTTTTAATACATCACTAACTGCAAATGTCATTTTCAGTAATTAATTATAGCATACACATGGGTTACCTTTTTCTAAAAAACAATTATTAAATAAAAATTGACAACTACATCATAGTGACCTTATTCAGCCATTATAAAGAACCATGTTCTATGTTGCTGAACACTTAGAAAAGTGTAAAAATATTACAATTACAAAAAGTACTTTAAAGATATTTTCCGTCTTTTTTGTACTTACACCCTAGTTATTTTATGTTCTTTAAAGTAACTTTTGTAAACTCACTGGGATCGAGATTTAATTGATGAAACGGGTGTGATCTTAAAACCCTAATGTAACTCTTATATCAATGTGCTAGTTACACGGTAGTATTTTGTGTCATTACATATTTAATTTGTTTTATTTTGAAAGACAGGTAGTTATACGTGTTTCTCGTTTCTCGTATTTTTATATAGATTAGACCGTTGGTTTTCCCGTTTGAATGGTTTTACACTAGTTATTTTGGGGCCCTTTATAGCTTGTTGTTCGGTGTGAGCCAAGGCTCCGTGTTGAAGGCCGTACATTGACCTATAATGGTTTACTTTTTTAAATTGTTATTTGGATGGAGAGTTGTTTAATTGGCACTCACGTCACATCTTCCTATATCTATTTATGGTGGAACTATGTTATTTTCATCAAGGAATGCACCTAATGAGACGGAATGATATTAAAGGCATTTTCTTTAATTTATGCTTAAAGATGTATCTTTTTGAATAAGGTTGTTTCTAATATTTTTTGTCCCAAATTATTTTAGGTTGATTTGTCAATTTTGATATGTAAATGACACCACAGTGACATGTGTTATTCCTAAAAAAAACCCGTTGTATGATTGCTAATGAGACAAGAATTAAATGAATAAAACCATCCATCCTTATTTTTAAATCCATACTAAGAATTAAGCAATCATGCTTTTCCTAAACTAATCTTTAATGACAAAGTCTGATTAGAATTAAGACCAAGTGAAAGCTTATATATAAGCTGTTGTTTTCGAGAACAACAACAACATACATGTTGTTAATACTTGTTTTCTATATTATCATTTGACGTTTGTTGAATTTGTTGAGGTAATTATGTGTGTTCCTTGTTGAATAGTCTGTTTTGTATGTTTTTTATTGTATGTTTTTATGCCCTATTTATGGCCATTATGTTATCTAGTCTGTCCGTCCGTTCGTCGGTTCGTCCGTTCTTCCGTTTGTCCGTCTGTCCTGCTTCCGGTTAAATCTTTTAGTCGAGGTAGTTTTTAATTAAGTTGAAGGATAAAATCTTTCAAATTTTTAGCCCAAATTAGAGATTTCCCCCAATTTTCACAGTCCACTGAGCACATAGTAGTGGGGACACATTCTTGTTATTGATTGCTTTTTATTACAAGTTCTTGATCATATCTTCTTAACTGTACCATTAGTCATTCTCATGTTTCAGATTAAAAGTAGATAGATCAAGATCGATCTTGTTATTGCCTTGCAACTGGTTGATTCCAGTATTATTAATGAGTTAACCAAATGCGCATGTAGTGCACTTTGTCATAACAGAACATTGACATTTAATTATATATGTATTCACTACTGTGTCACCGTACGGTCTTTAACAATGAGAAAACCCACATGAAAATTTTAATTGGGGGAAGATCATTAGCATATCTATATTGATCATACTTTTTCAGCACCCTTTTGTGTGGAATGATAAAAGCACTAATTAAAGTATGTGTAAACTTCACCAACATTAAACTATGAAACAATGACTCTCAACCATAAAAATAAGATGAAATGATGATGGCTATTGTTACAGTCCTAACGATGACCTATAGGTGTTTGGTGTTGTTTTTGGTCGCTGATGGCATGAGAATAAAACCATCCATCCTTATATTTAAATCCAAATAAACATTCAGTAAAAAAGAACTGAAGGAATATTTTCATCCATAACATTTCCATAATAAAATAACATTTACTACTGATCATAATCGTTTTGTTTGAAACCCGAAATATACAAGTAGGCCACGTATATAGTTAATATAAGCAGGCGATATTTGTAGTCATGTCTGTCATACGAATAACTATACTCGTTCGTGTAACTTATAAACTCATCACAGATACCATGATATTTTGTTTTGTTTTTTAGACGCGTGTTTCGTACTTTTGCAATTAAACAAATTTTCAATTTCTCAATTTTATCTTTAATATATGTATATGTTCCTATGTTGTACTATACGTTATTCGCATGGTCAATATTAAAATAAACTTTTCATTGCTTTGCAACTGGTTAATATCAGCATCATTTATGAGTTGACAAGATGCATATATGGCGTGCTTAATTAGTTTAGAACATTAATATTAAATGTTGTATCTATTCGCTACTGTATCATCTTCAACAATGAGAAAAACACACATGTTTATTTTAATTGGTAGGTGATAATTGATATATCTATATTTATCACTCTATTTAAGTCCCCATTTTTTTGGAATGACAAAAGGAATAACTATAGTATGTGTGAATTTGACTAACAATTATAAAAATAGGATGAAATGAGGATCATCATTGTTACAGTCCTTACGATGACCCATAGGTGTTTGGTGTTTTTTCGGGTCGCTGATGGCATGAAACTATACCACTGATCCTTATCTTTAAATTAAAAGAAAACATTCAGTCAAAGAAAACAGATGGCATTATCAATGAAAAGAGACTGAAGCGAAAGTAACACGATAGTAGAAAAAAAAAATCCTTAGAAACATTCGCATAACAAACATTCCCATAATAAAATTACCTTTATTATCCATTCGTTTGCTGTGTTTGAGCTTTTGATTTTGTCATTTGATTAGGGACTTTCCTTTTTGAATTTTCAAGTAGTCATTCTTATGGTCGAGATTTGCATTAAATGGATTAAGATTTTACTTTTATTGGCTTGCAAATGGTTGATCACAACTTCTTGGATGAGTTGACTAAATGAGCACAAAGCGGGCTTAATCATAAGCATGATATATTTGATGAGTATTGTTGTTTGTATTCCAGCCAATTGTTTTGTATTTTCCAAGTGAAGAAATTGGTCATTGGTTTCCCAAGTTTAAGGAGTGTTGTTGCTGGCATAATTGTGTTTTAAGAGCATTGATATTTCAAGTAATATTATTATCTACTATGTCAGCATACGGTCTTCAACAATGGTAACAACCCCACACATATATTTTGTATTAAAGGAAGATCATTGTTATTTCTATACTATTTATCATTCTATTTCAATCCCTGTGTTTATGGAATGATAAAATCAATAATTATAGTATGTATGAACTTGGAGAACATTTTTCTATGAAGCAATGCCTTTTAAAAACAAAAACAAAAACAGATTATCCCCACAGAATTGTTTTAATTGAAAATTGTATTAAAACATTTATTTAACACTACATGCATATATTTTACATTTTTGTCAAGTTTGGTCTTTCTCGATGACAAAACGGATAAAACAAGAAATCACAGCGATACAACAAGTGGCATGGGTTATGTTTTTAAACATAATGTGGTATGGTAAGATTACCATTCAGATATTTATGCCCAAGAGTTTAAAGAAATAGGGAAATATAGCTCACATTATGGCTTTCAACAATGTGAGAAAAAAACCTCATACCATATAGTCAGTTATAAGGCCCAACATGAAAAATGTAAAACAATTCAAACGAGAAATTAAAGTTCCATTTTATAATCATACAAGTAATTGAATTTAGTTTGTAGAAATAGTAAATAGTTATCAAAGGTACCAGGATTATAATTTAATATGTCAGACGCGCGTTTCGTCTACATAATTAGTTATCAAAAGTACCAGGATTATAATTTTATACGCCAGACGCGCGTTTCGTCTACATAAGACTCATCAGTGACGCTCAGATCAAAAAAGTTAAAAAACCAAATCAATACAAAGTCTTAACAATCATTGTCAAGAATGTATAGTGAGATAAAAGAAAAATGCAATAGAGGTAAGGGTTTAATGAAAATGTTTCAAATAATATACAAATCATAAGACTCATCAATGACGCTCATATCTAAATATTTATAAAGCCAAACAAGTTCAAAGTTGAAGAGTATTGCAGATCCAGAGGACCTCCAATAGAGGTAAGGGTTTAATGAAAATGTTTCAAATAATATACAAATCAAAGTAAAAAACAAAACATTGTGATATTAAAAACGCAGTGACGAATTTCGTGGCAGTTTCGAAGAATTTCGTTCTCAATGATAATTCATCATTCCTATTTTAAATTTATGTTTTTTATTAATGAAAACAGATTAAGAGACTAACTGAAAGACTATAAACTCTTGCGTAATCAGATTTCAAGTACAACAGAAAATTATCATACACTATTGTTAGCGCTTTTTTATTGTATGTTATTTATTTTTTCTTTACTGTATGTTTTTTTTATTTGTTCATTATTTTGTAATTTTTATTTCTTCTTTATTGTATGTTATTTATTGACCATCGAGATAAAAAGTGTTATTTTTTGTAATTCAGCCAATAATTCCACTTATCATTGGTTTCCCTTTGTCATAAAAAAAGTGTTGATGATAGAACATTGATATTTCAATTTATATTATAAACTACTATGTCAGCGCCTTCAACAATAAGAAAAGCCCACACTTCTTTTTAATAAGTGAAAGATCAATGTTATTTCTATATTTATAATTCTGTTTCAGTCCCGTTTTTGTAAAATGATAAGAGCAATTATAATAGTATGTGTGAACGCAATGAGTGTCAATTATAAAAATAAAGTTACAATAGGAAGGTCATTGTAGAAGCCTGTACGGTGACCTATAGTTGTTTGGTATTGTTCTACTGTCACTGATGACATGACCAGAATACAACATATCCTTATCTTAATATAATAAAGCAACAGTAGTATACCGCTGTTCAAAAGTTTAAACAAATCATGTTGAACGGTAACACGAATGTATAGTGAGATAAAAGAAAAAGGCAAACAATAACAAAACCGAAACTTAAAATATTTTCCCCACTACTATTTCTACAATAAAATCACATGGCACAACTGATTCAAATCATGTATTTGAACAGTCAACATATGAAGTATATATTACAAGAAAACATAAAAAAAATCGAAATTAAATGTAAATTAAATGTAATGAATTCATAAAAACCAAAATTTCTATTTCTTCATAATTAGAATAATTTAATAACAAAAAACCCTCATTTATCTCTATGGCATATTGCCCATTTCCATTCCCAAATTTATCCCGTTTATATAAAAATTGAAGGAAATTATTCCTACATTTCATTGCGGTAAAATATGTCAGAGTAAGGAACATATATCTTGGTTTTTTTTAAAGCGTAATTATTCTTGATTCTCATAGAATATTTTGGAAAAACTTGAAGTTACATGGTTACTGAAGCTTGTACACAGGGAAACAGGGCTGAATATTTGGTTAACTTTCAGAAATGATTATTTTCTTATATGCAATAAAACGTTATGTGAAAATTTGTCTACAGTACTAGACAGGATAAAACATAACTCAGACCAAGTATTTCTGTATTTGAAACAAAGTTAAATTCGGCAATTGTTTTAATGTGCAAATTTAACAAAGACTAACCAGGGAAAATCAATGGTGGTATGAAAGCTTTTATTTAAAAATTTAAATTTTATATCAAAATCTTAATGCAGATATCTTTCAATTTTGACAGGTTTGGTCGTGTCCGATATTTCAAACGAAAATTTGGAACTTGTTCGGGTTTGGAGAGAAAAGTAAAATCGCAAAAATACTGAACTCCAATGAAAATTCAAAAAGGAGAGACAGTAAGACTTTTGTCAACAGCTACTTTCTTGGGCATTAGTTCAACTTTAAACGTTAAAAGTTGAACTAATGCCCAAGAAAGTAGAACATATTGATAAACAATATCAACAATAATAAGGAGTACCAATGTCACTACACAAGATTCTCATATCGACAAGGTATGCGTTCAGAGGGCAATTTTTTTTTGGTTACTTATAAGAACCAATCAAAACTGTTAACGATATCACTAACACATTTTAATTTCGTAAAAATTCCCTACGTAAAGTATAGTTACGAAATACCTAAGAGATTACTCTATAAAGTATAGTTAAAGTTCAAAAGTGCTTTTTTTTTTACATTTCTGCAGTACGAATATTTCGTGTCAAGTGACAAAACATGCATGTTGTACTTCAACTAAATCCTGTTTTTATTTACAAGTTATTGACATAAAGACGTTTATTCATTCATTATCACCAAAGTATCAACCAATACGACCAATTACAGATAAAACTATGTACCACCTTACTTTAGACAACAAAAGTTAGATATCTTGTCTCACAATTGACCTGATTGCGGAAGGAAGTTGTTTGATACCCTGCCATAGTGATGTTGAGTGGTTAGTAAAATTACTACCTAAGTTAATTATCACGAGAAACACTTTTTGATTGCCATAGTAATGTTGAGTGGTTATTAATAGTTATTACTTAATGATCACGAAAAACTCTAAGGGTGCTTAAAATGATGCAAGAAAATGATAGAACATATGAATACAGTTATTCATAGAAATGAGACAACTTTAATCATCGGTACAACAGATCACATGAAAAAACATCAACATCCGAATCATCTGACAAAACATAAGTCACAAATGACATATACAGACATAATGACACCACATGGTGAAAATGCACATGGGATAAGCACAAAAGAGTGCTAGGATTAAAAAGTGTAAAATCAGCACGTTGAACAGACAATTACACACTTCTGATTTTGAAGGGATCACGGTACTTTATCTGAAGTCCGTATGGTTAAGTTTCAAGGAATTGTTTAACAAGAATGCTTCCTTTCTTTTTCGTGTAAATAATGTGAATTCGTTTCTTGTAACTTTTTCGTCATTATTTTGTTAATAAATTATATTCTTTCATGGTACATGTGTGCCCTTTTCTTAAAATAATAAAACAACACTTAAAAAATCCTATATATCCGAACCCCTTTTCAAGACCAAACTCAAAAAGGTACAAATATAATTATTCGAATGCCACATTTTATATAATAACCGATACAGTTGAAGAGCTAAATCACTAAAAAGAAGCTCAAAAAATCAAAATTCATATAAGGTTAATCTGAGGGTAAGATCCGTAATAATCTCCTAACCTATAATCAGACAATTTCAGAAGGGTTGTTATAAATAATATCAGTACCGAATTATTGACTACTTAAGTGATGATACTCTCGGGGACTGATAATTCACCAGTAACGGTGTCGATCAAATATTGTAAAAAAAAAAGACGTTATGGTATAAAAAAAAAAAATCACAAAAATACTGAACTTAGAGGAAAATCAATTCGGAAAGTCCATAATCACATGGCAAAATCAAATAACAAAACGCATCAATAACAAATGGACAAGAATGGTCATATTCGTGACTTGGTACAGGCATTTTCAAATGTAGAAAATGGTGGATTAAACCTGGTTTTATAGCGCTAGCCCTCTCACTTTGTATGTTAGCCATTGAAATAAATCATCATCAGAAACCAAATGGTAGAGAAAAAGTAACTATGCTAAAATGAAATACAAATTGGGAAATGTGATAGACAACAACAAACCACAACCACTGAATTACCGGGGAAATAACATGAACCAGGCACATACAGATTCTGATTTTATTTCGATAATTGATACCAAACTGTAATTAAACAGAGCAAAATATGAATAAACTATAAAATTCCGTTGAAATGGTTTTGATATTTTTTTTTATCAGAAATGTTTAACACTGAATAACCCGCGTAGCAGGTTAGTATACAGTGTGCACCACATTTTTTATGTTATTTCGAATAGACAGAACAAATATTACAGTTATTTCTTATAATTTAGTTCTAAATTCGATTTTAAACCAGAGTAAACAATGAAAAATGTTAATGACGGCACGGTCACATGACTAAATTATGTCTATAGGCTGATAAACAAAACGACTTCAGCCAATCAGAAGACGCGTTGCATCCAAAATTAAATTATTGTTCTTTGATGAAAAAGATGAAGGATGTTATTGTGATTATGATTATAACACAACATTGACTGCTGTATCCCAAGTTTTGTTAATTCACTTGTCTGTTTGTTTTGTTATTTTTTTCAGTTTGAAAGATTAAAAAATGTATTTCGGATAACGAATTCAGTTGATCTTAGATCAATCATAGAAACTTTTTACATACTATAATTATTAGTATATAGCATCTACTTTGTTGGTTTCATTCTGGTCATTCTGGTCAAATTTCCTAGCTGAGTTTGCGTCAGAAATCACTGTTTAATAAACAAAATATTATTTACAAACATTTTAATTACTTTATTTTCATCAACCTTAAAATATCCCGATTTCGAGATTGAAATAGCTTAAACATGTACTAATATTATATATTTGGATAAGCATGGCTGTTCACGAAAGCTTATAAATGAAGACAAATATGATATAGATTGAATTTGAGTGAATTATGTACTGCTTTAATTTAAAGGTTACTATAAATATCTAAATTTTGGAACTTGATAAATTGCTATAATGAAGAATGTGTATGATTTAATTATATTGTAGGATTATGTTTTTAAGAACTCTGTACAATAATTATTTACCGCTGTTTTCCAGATAGCTTTCGATGTTTACAGATCATCTTCTATGTTGTTTTTGATTTTAAAAGTTTGACAAATGACGTCAACTTAATTTTCCGGAGAATTTATAAATAGCAGGTTAAAGAATACTGAGCACAGTTGAGCTAGTTTGTAAAAGAGAAGCAAATCTACAAAAGAGGGACGAAAGATACCAAAGGGACAGTCAAACTCATAAATCTAAAACAAACTGATAACGCCATGGATAAAAATGAAAAAGACAAACAAACAACAGCACACACGACACAACATAGAAAACTAAAGAATAAACAACACGAACCCCACCAAAAAACTAGGGGTGATCTCAGGTGCTCCGGAAGGGTAAGCAGATCCTGCTCCACATGCGGCACCCGTCGTGTTGCTTATGTGATAACAAATCCGGTAAATGGTATAATTCGGTAGGTCACATTCATGAAAGGAAAGGGGATTGTAGTTATGATGTAAGGAACATATCCGATATCATTTGTGAAACGGTTATTCCATAACGGTCAACCAACTCGTGATGGCGTCCGTAAAATTTACGAAGGGATGATTTCAACTTCACCATTTGGAACTCTTGGTTTAATAGCTTTCTTGTGAGCAGCAACCCTCTATCAAGAAAATCATGATAGGAAATGCAAGCACGGGAATATCGTATCAACTGGGAGATATATACCCGTATGCAGGTGCTGCTGGAATGTTGCTACTTAGAAATGGAAAGTTCACAATTGGAAAGCTGAAATCATCTCTTTTGTCGTAAAGTCTTGTTTTCAACCGACCCTCATTGTCAATTTCTAGACATAAGTCAAGATATGAGGCCGACGTAACTGTATCTGTAGTATCCTTTATCTCTAGCTCGATTGGATAGATGCGTTCCACATATTCACAGATTTTATATATATAAAAAAAAAATCGTATAATAAAACAGCTTGCCAGTTCATCCAACGTAGTTATTTTATGTATAAAAGAAGATGTGGCATGATTGCCAGTGCGAGAACTGTCCATAAGAGACCAAAATGACACAGACATTAACAACTATAGGTCACCGTACGGGCTTTTGAAATGAGCAAAGCCCATACCGCATAGCAATTTGGATGTAACAATTTTTTTCATTGGCTAAAAGTTGCCGTCAAATCCACAGTTTACCAGGCGTAAGTAAGGAGGGACCCGCCATTTTGAATTGATTGAATCAACAAATGTTCGATTGCTACTATATAATTGAAAATAAAACAACACCTATCTCGAATTCGCCGTTTTAATGTAATTTTATCCGAATTTGAAGCGTATAGGTAACGTAATAACCTCCAGTTTGTAAGTTTTCATTTGTATGACGTCACGTTTAGCCATGACGTCTTTGTGCCAAAATCATTCATGAAGTTTCGCGGATTTGTTTCTATTTGTCAAATTTAGACATTTTTTCAAGTTTTATCGTATTTTTTCTTTTTGTAATGCATTAGAATCAGAATAACAGTACTGTAGTTGAAGAGTTGCCGAGGTCAATTTTGATTGGACGGTCGAAAATCTCAGTTTTACTGTCTCCGCTACGCGTCGCCAGTAAAACTGCATTTGCGACCGTCAAATCTATAATTGACGGTGGCAAGTCTTCAACTACAGTACTGTTATTCCTTAAATAGACATAGACAAAAAGAACTGAAACTAGTTTAAAGCCAAAAAACATCTCGTATCCAAGTAACATTATCGGCCAGTACACAAGCGATAGTTTTAGTGTATAAAGGCCATCTTTTTAGTAATAACGGGGATACCAGGCAGTTTCTGTTTAACTGATTAAATGGTGTACGTTTACAAATTCTGACTTGGATGGAGATTTGTCTCATTGGCACTCATTCCAAATCTTCTTATATTTATTTTTAACATGTATTTCAACATCAGGAATATATGACGATTTCTTATCTTTCTAATCCCCAATCCCAAATCAATTCTGTTGACAAAAATGCTATACTTTATTGAACACAGTGGGATGTATACACCCTTTGCCTTTTTTAAATTAAGGAATGACTGTTATATATTTTCTGTCTATGAAGAAACAATAAAAAAAATGTGGTGCACATTGAATAACCCGCGTTATTATACAGTGTGTACCACATTTGTTTTGTTATTTTGAATAGACAGAACAAATATTACAGTTATTTCTTATAATTTAGTTCTAAATTTGATTTTAAACCAGAGTAAACCATAAAAAAACGTTAATGACGGCACGGTCACATGACTAAATTATGTCTATAGGCTGATAAACAAAACGACGTCAGCCAATCAGAAGACGCGTTGCATCCAAATTTAAATTATTGTTCTTTGATGAAAAAGATGAATGATGTTATTGTGATTATGATTATAACATAACATTGACTGCTGTATCCCAAGTTTTGTCAATTTACTTGTCTGTTTGTTTTGCTGGCTTTTTTTTTCAGTTTGAAAGATTTAAAAATGTATTTCGGAAAACGAACTCAGTTGATCTTAGATCAATCATAGAAACTTTTTACATACTATAATTGTTAGTATATAGCATCTACTTTGTTGGTTTCATTCTGGTCATTCTGGTCAAATTTACTAGCTGAGTTTGCGTCAGAAATCACTGTTCAATAAACAAAAAATTATTTACAAACATTTTAATTACTTTATTTTCATCAACCTTAAAATATCCCGATTTCGAGATTGAAATAGCTTAAACATGTACTAATATTATATATTTGGATAAGCATGGCTGTTCACGAAAGCTTATAAATGAAGACAAAAATGATATAGATTGAATTTGAATGAATTATGTACTGCTTTAATTTAAAGGTTGCTATAAATATCTAAATTTTGGTACTTTAATAAATTGCTATAATGAAGCATGTGTATGATTTAATTATATTGTAGGATTACTTTTTTAAGAACTCTGTACAATAATTATTTACCGCTGTTTTCCAGATTGCTTTCGATGTTTACAGATCATCTTCAATGTTGTTTTTTTATTTTAAAAGTTTGGCAAATGACGTCAACTTGATTTCCCGGAGAATTTATAAATAGCAGTTAAAAGAATACTGAGAGCACTGTTGAGCTACTTTGTTAAAGAGAAGCAAATATATAAAGATTGTATATATATATATTACAAAAAAATCGTGTAATAAAATAGCTTACTGACTACTTAAGTGATGATACTCTCGGGAATTGATAATTCACCAGTAACGGTGTCGATCAAATATTGTCAAAAGTAAAACGTTATGGTATTGTAGCCATTGAAACAAATTCCCATTAGAAACCAAATGGTATAGAAAATAAATGTAATAAAAATGGAAATTGTGATATACAACAAAAAATACCCAACCACTGAATTACATATTCTGATTTTGTTTTCGATAATTGATACCAAACAGTAGTTAAACAGAGCAAACTATGTCTAAGATACATGATGTCCTTGACAAATCGATGGATTTCGTTCCTTTTTCACAAACTAGAAAATAGCCGTTCATGGTTTTAGAACATCATCATATCCTGTGGTATACAATATATATTTCATTTATATCTCATATCTAAACACATTATATGTATTGTAGTCATATCAATTTCCTTCTTCTGTATTTTTTAATTTTCTTTATTGTTTTCAATAAGATATAGTATATTACTTATCTATAACAAAACGACTGTATCTTTCGTTTAAAAGGTGGTCCATGTGTTCAGTATCCCAATTATCTATTGTTTAAAAGGTGATCCATGTGTTCAGTATCCCAATTACCTATTGTTTAAAAGGTGATCCATATGTTCAGTATCCCAATTACCTATTGTTTAAAAGGTTATCCATATGTTCAGTATCCCAATTATCTATTGTTTAAAAGGTGATCCATGTGTTCAGTAACCCAATTACCTATTGTTTAAAAGGTAATCCATGTGTTCAGTATCCCAATTACCTATTGTTTAAAAGGTGATCCATGTGTTCAGTATCCCAATTACCTATTGTTTAAAAGGTGATCCATGTGTTCAGTATCCCAATTATCTATTGTTTAAAAGGTGATCCATGTGTTCAGTATCCCAATTATCTATTGTTTAAAAGGTGATCCATGTGTTCAGTATCCCAATTACCTATTGTTTAAAAGGTGATCCATGTGTTCAGAATCCCAATTATCTGTTGTTTAAAAGGTGATCCATGTGTTCAGTATCCCAATTACCTATTGTTTAAAAGGTGATCCATGTGTTCAGTATCCCAATTATCTATTGTTTAAAAGGTGATCCATGTGTTCAGTATCCCAATTACCTATTGTTTAAAAGGTGATCCATATGTTCAGTATCCCAATTACCTATTGTTTAAAAGGTTATCCATATGTTCAGTATCCCAATTATCTATTGTTTAAAAGGTGATCCATGTGTTCAGTAACCCAATTACCTATTGTTTAAAAGGTGATCCATGTGTTCAGATCCCAATTACCTATTGTTTAAAAGGTGATCCATGTGTTCAGTATCCCAATTACCTATTGTTTAAAAGGTGATCCATGTGTTCAGTATCCCAATTATCTATTGTTTAAAAGGTGATCCATATGTTCAGTATCCCAATTACCTATTGTTTAAAAGGTGATCCATATGTTCAGTATCCCAATTATCTATTGTTTAAAAGGTGATCCATGTGTTCAGTAACCCAATTACCTATTGTTTAAAAGGTGATCCATATGTTCAGTATCCCAATTACCTATTGTTTAAAAGGTGATCCATGTGTTCAGTATCCCAATTATCTATTATTTAAAAGGTGATCCATGTGTTCAGTATCCCAATTATCTATTGTTTAAAAGGTGATCCATGTGTTCAGTATCCCAATTACCTATTGTTTAAAAGGTGATCCATGTGTTCAGAATCCCAATTATCTGTTGTTTAAAAGGTGATCCATGTGTTCAGTATCCCAATTACCTATTGTTTAAAAGGTGATCCATGTGTTCAGTATCCCAATTATCTATTGTTTAAAAGGTGATCCATGTGTTCAGTATCCCAATTACCTATTGTTTAAAAGGTGATCCATATGTTCAGTATCCCAATTACCTATTGTTTAAAAGGTTATCCATATGTTCAGTATCCCAATTATCTATTGTTTAAAAGGTGATCCATGTGTTCAGTAACCCAATTACCTATTGTTTAAAAGGTGATCCATGTGTTCAGTAACCCAATTACCTATTGTTTAAAAGGTGATCCATGTGTTCAGTATCCCAATTACCTATTGTTTAAAAGGTGATCCATATGTTCAGTATCCCAATTACCTATTGTTTAAAATGTGATCCATGTGTTCAGTATCCCAATTATCTATTATTTAAAAGGTGATCCATGTGTTCAGTATCCAATTACCTATTGTTTAAAAGGTGATCCATGTGTTCAGTATCCCAATTATCTATTGTTTAAAAGGTGATCCATGTGTTCAGTATCCCAATTACCTATTGTTTAAAAGGTGATCCATATGTTCAGTATCCCAATTACCTATTGTTTAAAAGGTGATCCATATGTTCAGTATCCCAATTATCTATTGTTTAAAAGGTGATCCATGTGTTCAGTAACCCAATTACCTATTGTTTAAAAGGTGATCCATGTGTTCAGTATCCCAATTACCTATTGTTTAAAAGGTGATCCATGTGTTCAGTATCCCAATTACCTATTGTTTAAAAGGTGATCCATGTGTTCAGTATCCCAATTATCTATTGTTTAAAAGGTGATCCATGTGTTCAGTATCCCAATTACCTATTGTTTAAAAGGTGATCCATATGTTCAGTATCCCAATTACCTATTGTTTAAAAGGTGATCCATGTGTTCAGAATCCCAATTACCTATTGTTTAAAAGGTGATCCATGTGTTCAGAATCCCAATTATCTGTTGTTTAAAAGGTGATCCATGTGTTCAGTATCCCAATTATCTATTGTTTAAAAGGTGATCCATGTGTTCAGTATCCTAATTACCTATTGTTTAAAAGGTGATCCATATGTTCAGTATCCCAATTATCTATTGTTTAAAAGGTGATCCATGTGTTCAGTATCCCAAGTATCTATTGTTTAAAAGGTGATCCATGTGTTCAGTATCCCAATTATCTATTGTTTAAAAGGTAATCCATGTGTTCAGTATTCCAATTATATATTATTACCATTCAAATCATGCAACTGAAACTAAAAAGATAAAATTCCATTTTTCTATTCTTGTTTTTACTCAATCAGTTTTGCAGTCATAGTGATACAGCTCTTTTGGAAACGCAATTTTGTCAAAAATAAGATTGAGGACTCTTAACCCGATTTTGAGTCGAAAAAATGAGTACGTATGCAGGAACACCCGACTTTTCAACATAACACATCAACCATTGACACCAGAATTCGAACACAGCTTGATATCAAATATCTACAATCAACACCAACATTTGTAGACTACAAAAACATATCAAGGGAACTGGAACATCAGACATACATTTATATTAGACGAGAATCAACTTACCAACGCCTTCTCAATTATATCTCTGATATAATGAAATAAAAATAGGTTCATATAAGAAAAACGCAAAATCACAAAACTCTGAACAAGAAAGTTCACTAAGTTCATTTTTAAGGAAACGTACGTATGTACTTTAAAGTTGACTGTTTATATCACAGGATTATTATAACAGTTTATTTATGTACAATGCATTACACAATCGTTTACCATTGACGTAAAATATTTGTAGTACCATAAATAAACAGTTTCAATGCTTAATGGTTCAACTGGAAAATGTTTATTTATATTTACTTTTTGATCAGTTTTGTAAATGTTATTACCTCGAGACGAATCACATCGTTACTAAACTGGCATACACTACATTGCCGGAGCAGTTTCAGACAAAAATTCAAGTAAATTGTTGCTATACCAAAAGATTTTGTAGAACAGTTAAGCCGTTATAAGTGTGTACTCTAATAATTTTATCAGATATAAAACGAGCTAGATGAAAAATAATATAACTATTTAATCAAGAGAAACATTTTTCGTTAAAAATCATATTATTGCATTTTATTTTTTATTAATCGATCAGGGATAGTGAGAAATATATCGTTCATACCGAAGTATTATGCTACCCCAGTTGTTATTTTTAATATTCAATTATTGATCTTGAGGCACCTTGGTTATTCAGTTTAGTCAATAAGTGTCTCTGTTGTTCTCAAACAACATTTCACCTTTTGGTTTCGACTAGGATACCACAATACGATTAATTGCTTGTTTGTACCTATTTATGCATATAATGCTGATTTCTTAAACTTATTCTTTCAGAGATACTCGAGGTCAATTTATTTCGTAATCTAAAAGGTCCCTATACAATCGAAAATTATCTGATTATAATATCGACATGTTAATTTACTTCTTCTTAATAAACTCTTAATGCATTGCTATGCAATACCAAACTAATGACAAAATCAACAAGATTAAAGTTAAAAGTGCATTTTACATTCTGTAAATATTTCTTGTCCCGTGACAACACATGCATGTCTAGAGCATAACAAAATCCTGTTCGATTAATAGTTTAAAAGGACATCTTTCTATCATCATCCCACAATTATTAACCAATACGATCAATTATTGACAAAACTATGTATCACTTGACCGAATTAAAACAATAATTCACGTATTTTGTTACACAATTGCAGAAGGAAGTTGTTTAATATACAGCAATATTAATCCACCATTTTCTACATTTGAAAATGCCTGTACCAAGTCAGGAATATGACAGTTCTTGTCCATTCGTTTTTGATGCGTTTTGTTATTTGATTTTGCCATGTGATTATGGACTTTCCGAATTGATTTTCCTCTAAGTTCAGTATTTTTGTGATTTTACTTTTTATAATGTTCATGAATGTGTAGTAATAAAATTAACAGTACCAATTTTCTTGCACCAGATGCGCATTTCGACAATACAAGTCTCTTCAGTGATGCTCGTGGCCAAAATATTTGAAATCCAAAGCTTATATAAAAGATGAAGAGCTAAAAAGGTCTACGCTAGATAAGGCTCACCAGCAATATAAGTGTGCTTTTAATGGTGTAAAATTACATTTCTAGAACACATGAAATACCTGATACAAAAGGCGATAACAAGAATGACCGGTATAAAAAAACACACAACAGACCACAAAAAACACCAACATCCGATAAACTAAATGTTCAAACAAAGAGACGTAATACCGATCACCACATAGTCATAATAACTTGGTACAGACACAATATTTACTGAGACGAAACCATTTACATGTTGCCCAGTCTTAGTATACGTTTTTTGCATGTACTGTTACTTGTCTTTTGGTATTTTTTTAAAACTTTTTTTGTCATTGCTTTGTAATCCGTATTTTGTTTTTCTTTGACTTTTGAACAGCGGTATACTACTGTTTTCTTTTCTTGCTAGTTTACTTTTTACTTATATTTGAGTGTCCCTTTTATATCGTTTCCCTCATTTGTACAAAATATGTACACGATTTTGACCACTAGAAAAGCATGATGAAATCTGAAATCATTTGAAAAGAGATACAAATGTAATGTTTCTGCTTATGTATGGTTGACATGTATAATCTGTACGTATTTGTCTTTAGATAGCATTTATTATGTGACATCAAATGATAAAATTACCAAATGCTGTCTACTGCGCATTGTTGAATTATCAAGATAAAATAATCGTGGTCGATTAAAGAAACTAAAGAATTAGTCAGAAATCATTCTTTTGGACCAACATACACTCTGTTAACCTTTAAGTACTATATTTAATATACATCTTACTTAAAATATCAATATTGATGAGATTAAATAGCTTGTGTGTGTTCTAAAAATATATTTTTTCATAATCAAGGCTGTCAACGAAAGTTTGTTAGTTACAACTTACATGATATAGATTGAATTTTAATAGATTGGTTACTTCTTTTAACTTAAAAGTAACTATAAATAGCTAAAGTTTGATAATGAATGGGGGGGCTATTATGAAATATGAGTTGTTTTGATCATATTGAAGGATTTTGTCATTAAAACCATTTAAAAGAATTATTTACCGCTGTTTTTCTAATTACTTTCCATGTTTAGATCTTAAATTGGATTGCTGTTTAATTTTATAAGTTTGACAAAAGACGTCTTTAGAAAAATAAGTAGATGTGGTATAATTGATAACGGAACAAGTCTCCACCATAGAAATTAAAATCGGTTTACTGATTTTTTTTATATAGTTTCAAAACAGGGAAGACTCATCCAATAGTCATCAAAGGTACCAGGATTATAATTATGTACGCCAGCTCGCGTTTCGTTTACATAAGACTCATCAGTGACGCTCATGTCAAATATGTATAAAGCCAAACAAGTACAAAGTTGAAGAGCATTGAGGATCCAAAATTCCAAAAAGTTGTGCTAAATACGGCTAAGATAATTTATGCCTGGGATAAGAAAATCCTTAGTTTTTCGAAAAAATCATAGTTTTGTAAACAGGAAATTTATAGAAATGACCACATTATTGATATTCATGTCAACACGGAAGTGTTGATTCTGGGCTGGTGATACCCTCGGGGACGAAACGTCCACCAGCAGTGGCATCGACCCAGTGGTGTAAATAGTTATCAAAGGTATCAGGATTATAATTTAGTACGCCAGACGCGTAAATGTTGTTATTTATTATGAAGTGGTTCTATCTAGGAAAAAACATTATCATCTGTTCGTTAACACTCACTGTTAATTGTACTAAAAGTCATAATTTAGTGTTTGCTGGTAGATGAAACAAGTTATACATAAATGATCATAATGTTCAGTACCATTATGATCGGGTTATCTTTATAATTTCAATGTTTTGATTTCAATAATAAAATCCACTCACTATTAGTTGAGTATGGGCAGGGTTTAAGCAATATCAAGTCGACAAAATAAAAACGAAAGCAAGAATGCTCGACTTTAGAGAAGAATCCGAACTTCAAATTTAAAAAAAATCCACACATACAAACGAAGATAAACAGCAACACATAACAACAATACAAATAGCATGCCTAGCTATATAAGTACACTCACAACATTTGGTAATGTTGAAATTGAAGGTAAAGACCAAACTGAAAAATTGAAAGAAAACTAAACAAACAAACACGTGATCAAATGGAAAACAAAATAAACAAGTGAACCCAAAACAAAACTCAAATGAACAAAAGAGTAAATAAACTCTAGAAAAATTGACTTTAGGTCAATATCAATGTTCTGCAACCAACACCGCAATTCACAAAATAATGTATTTAAAGAACTCCAGACATCCACAGTGTTGAACATATAAGTAACATGTTGCAAGCATTAATTTAACCATCCTACTCCTTAAGCTCCCGATCATTAAAATAACAAAAGGAAGACAGAAGAAATGACATTTGCACTCCGTAGTTGATCATTCATATCACAGGATTATCATTACTGTTTTGGAAATGCCTAACACAAATAGTTGATTACTGAAGTACATTGTTATTATTTATAGTTCAAACAATTCAAAGGCTTTATGGTTCAAACTAAAAAAAAGAAGCTTGTATGAACAATTGGATTTTTGCATTTTTGATTATAAATTTATTACTTTTAGATGAAACGAAATTTTTACAAATCTGTCTTAAATGTTAAATCTAGAGCATTTTTCGTCTAACAAAAAACTGAAATTAAATCGTTATGATACAATAGAATGTTGTTAAAACAGCATAATCCAGCATCAATTTGTGTATAGTGCTCTTTAAGAACTAATGTTTTGTGATGCTTGAGGTCGACATATTTTGCAATTCACAAACATTCAATAGATTAACGGCATTCCAAATTATTACTCCTCAATAAATACGTAATAAATAACTATGCAATAACCAATAGATGACTAAATCAAGTAAATTAAAGTTTAAAGTGGATTTTTCATTTTTAAGTGCAAAAATTAAGTGTACAGTGACAAAATATGCATGTTTTACAAAGTAACAAAATCCTGTTTTTTACGGATAATACGGATATTAAGACACAACATTTCATCATTTTACTCATAATAAACGATAAATTGTTGACATACCATTATAACACTTTACGATATTCGTATCTTATTACACATTTACGGAAGGACGTTCTGAATATAGTGCAATATTGATGATTATGTTTGTCTCTCTTTCGTCGTCTTAAAATGTTTAATTGCCACCATTAGATGTCGTTTTTTTGTAAATAAACTCATCATAGATACCAGGATTAAATTTTGTATTTACGCCAGATCGCATTTCGTCTACAAAAGACTCACCAGTGACGCTCGAATTAAAAAAAGTTGAAAAAAGCCAGCTAAAGTACGAAGTTGAAGAGAATTGAGGACCAAAATTATAAAAGATGTGATAAATACTATCATCTGAATATATAGCCTTGATAGTGTCCCTAAAAACTACAGAACTAACAAATGATGTTCTTTTGTATTGTTGCATTGATAACAGATCAATCTATACGTAATAATTTATTAATTCGTTTTAAGTACTTTGTTGACTTGAAATATTCTTATTAGTGAGATTATATAAGGTTGTACATGTTATAGAATTATATGTGTTTATAATGAATGCTGTCTTCAAAAGTTTATAAATGAAAAAGTTAAATTACAAAAATACTGAACCCCGAGGAAATTTCAAAATCAAAAACTCAAAAAAATCAAACGAATGGATACCAACTGTCATATTCCTGACTTGGTACAGGCATTTTCGTATGTGGAAAATTGTGGAATAAACCTAGTTTTATGGCTTCTAAACCTCTCATTTGTATGATAGTCGCATAAAATTTCATTATTTTGGCAACAATATAGACATGAAAGTTATAACCAATAGCTTAGGCTTAATAGATAATGAATAGATATACTTTAGTATGTACAATGCGTTTTTAACAATTATTTTCAAGGATATTAGTTTGAAGGAATTAATAATCGCTGTTTGCCAGAAAAGTTTCCTTTTTAATTTTGAAGTTGATTTTTGATTTATAAATAAACTGTAGACATGACAACAACCTTATTTCATTTTAAATGTATTTAAGAGGGGCGGAGGACACCAGAGGGAGAGTCAACGCATAGATCGAAAATAAACTGACAACATAATGGCTAAAAAAGAAAAGACAAACAAAAAACAAATAATAGTACACAAGACATAACATAAAAAACTAAAGATTAAGCAACATTTAAGTTTCATAACAAGGAAATGAATTATGAGCGCCGTTGTAAGCTTATATGTAATTTTATCTAGAAAAGAAACACATTTTATTGTATTATATATCGTTTTTTAACACCTCGAAATAAATGTTTTGAAACCATAATAATGATTGAACCACACAAAACAAGGTTAAACAGTACCATTAATACGTTAGTTTGAAAAAAAGGATAGTAACGTATTTTTTTAATTGTTAGTGATAACAATTATAGGCAAAACAATTGACACTCATATCAAATATTTTAATGTTTATTATTAAAAATCAGTACTTGATAACTTTCATAAGCTTACGTAGATACACATCACATACTTGTAAAATTGGGGGATTTCATTCATTTTTCTCAGGCCAGATAATATCCGTTCATGGTCTTCAGACAAAATCGTATCCTGTGCTACTATATATAAATGTTATTGACAAAGAGACAAATTTGAATTGTTTCATATCCGAAATACTTGACTTTATCGTAGTAATATCAGCTTCCCTTTCCGTATACATTATTTTTAGTGTCCAATAAGACATGTCTTCAGGGCTACTAAACACATGTAATAGTTTTATATGTATGCTTGGGGAACCGTGGGACTAGATGTATTTCCCCATTTATAGCCAATCATATCATGTAATAGATGACAAGTGGGTGCAGTATGAGTTAGATCGATTTATGTATGTAATTTCAAGGATCTTGACAACACATGTTTTGGATATAGGATTTCAAGGGTAAAATATGTTGGAATGTGGAATGTAGGGGTAAAAGTATGTGAATGTATATGGAAGGTAAAAAAGTTGGAAGGGGACAAAATATAAAAAAGAATTCGGGAAATGAGCATCCTCATGTCACTACTTCTTTCAATAACAAAGTAAATAAATCAAAAATACAATGTCAAAAGATAAATTTATACTCATATATTAGTTATATGTATTAAATATTAACTTTATTGGCGCATATGGTCTCGTTTCTTCAGTCTATGTAATTTCCACAGGTCTTTTCCTTGATTTGTATTTCTAAATGTATTCATGAAATTTGAGCAACGGTAAAAATGCTGTTTGCTACGAATTTGTAAACCATTCAATTTCACAAGTAAAAAGAAAACGTGCGTGGTGTTATGTTTGTATAAAAAAAAGGAGATGTGAGATGATGATTACCAATGAGAAAACTATCAATTAAAAGTCAAATGAAGTGAATATTAGCAGTAATAGGCAACTGTACCCCTTTAAAATTGAGAAAAAACGCATACCGTATAGTTTAAAAAGCAATTAACGAAAAATAAATATGACAATTTGGTGCATGAAAAACAGATCTCAATATGTCTTCTGTTGATGTTTTGTGGATTTTGCTGTTTAGAAATTGTTCATTTTGTTGCATGCTTGTTATATGTCTGCCTTTTGTATTTTTATGTTTGATTGTCTTCTTCAACCTCACCTCATTATGTACTTCGATCGAGTCCAGCTAGCTATTTCATGTTTTGAACGTGTCTATTTTACAGTGTGTACGTCTTTTTGCGGATGAATCGACTCCAGATGATTGCTGTTTTTTACAAGCCATAATTTGACTAAAGTTCCTATTTCCTAAAGATTGACTTGCCAAGACAAAAACCAAGTCCTTATCTGATGCATTGATAAAAAATACGTATACTTAAGAAATGAAAATGGTATACAAGTTTTCCTGATTCATCAAAAATTATTCCCTTTAAGCCAAATATTTGGAAAGATCACTTTGAGCATGTCCGGATTAATGAACAACAATTGCGGAGTCTTCCACATTTCAGAACAAGACTAGATCTATATGTGTATTATAACATATGTCCACACTTCTAAATTACATAAAACCGGTGTAGTTTTTTGTAGGTTTCTTTTTAGATTTTAATTTCGTATGCAGTGTTTTGTGGTCTTGTGTTTGTCTTTTCGAAGTTTTTATATTGCTCCATTGTGTTGGTCTATCTTTCCATATTGTCTCTTTTGTCTTTTTTGTGTTAACTCTAACAAATATTGTGCATTTACCGTTAATATGATTCCAACATTGTAATGTTGGTAATACCTGTTAATCTGTTAATCTGTTTATAACATAGTGTAATTTATTATACACCTTAGCATAGTGAGTGGGGTATAATTAAACGCTTCAGGTATAAGTTTTGTTTGTTAAAATGTAATAATAGGTGCGTGAAAGATCATATAAAAACGTCTGAAAACGAAACTGATTTAAAAAAAACAGCAACAGGACGACACATTAAATCAGATATAGGGAATCATTTAACGGTAGATGAATATTTTAACAAAACGTGAAGCACCATAAAGTCTAAAAAAATTGTGAATAAATTTAATTATTAAAGATTCTGCCATCATCACTCGAAATCCATAAATTAAAAAACTTATTTTTAGATATACAGACAGCCATATATCATGTTCCTGTCTTATTACAATGATGTCCAAAACTCTTCCATACCGTCTCGGACATTCGTGAAAAAAGAGAAGACATAACAAGTTTATCTAAATGCAACATTTTGAAATACGTGCAGATGTTACGGAATAGGTTAAAGTACCATATTTTTTTTCTTCAGAAAAAGTACATATGTTACTTTAAAGTTATCTGTTTACATCACATAAGTATTATTGCCTAACACAAATTGTTTACTGTTGATGTAAAATATTTATATATAAGATACAAACAGTTTCAATGCTTTCATGGTAAACATAAAATAAATTTAAAAGCTTTATCCAAACCTCAGATTTTTATAGGTTTTAATTGAACCATTTATTCTTTCTAAATTATTGATAAATTGTCACACAATGTATTGGCTTAAATTTATACCTTCAAATTAATCATAAATTTACTAAAATGTGTTTAATTTGTCCGACCGTTTACTTTGTGTCTCTTTAAAAAGGTAATCAAGTATTAAACAAAATTTGAAGCCAGATAGTAAAAATAGTAATGTTGCTGAAAATAGTTTCATCTCAAATTCTACCTTTCGTTTTAATGTATATATTAACTTTCTAGGGAGGTTGTATAGATATTTTCCAACAGACATGATGTTGAGCTATTATGTTTTAAATTATACTATTGACTTTTGGTGACCTTTGTTGTCAGGTGTGGTCCCTTTGTTTCTTTGATACTAACAAACGTTTTTTTGTTTTCATTTTTCTTTACACGATGGACTACTTGCAAAGATAGAAAAGATATTACGGGTACTCGTTTAGAAAAATGTTTTAGTGATGATCAAAGTAATATTATTTTGTAATTTTGTAATAAAAACGTTTCTCCTTAATAGTACATTGCAAATACTATTATAATAACAATACCAATATATATTTCACAAGTGTTGTTGAAGTTTAAAAGTGCATTTAAAATATTTTAAGTGAAAATATTTCATGTTAAGTGGCCAACTATGCATATCTTACACATAAACAAATCCTGTTTTTATTTTGATTTTTATACTTTTATGACAAATTACGTGAAAAAGCAACCCTCCCGTTCCCATTGTGCATTTTGACCTTTGTTTTTATTAAATACTTGGTTTAAATTTTTAATTTTCAACCCAAAAATGATTAAAGGGGTGTTTTTTTTAAGGTTTTACTGTAATCGCCCTTTCATTTTATGGGGAACTTTAGTGGATAGTTGTCTCATTGGAAATAATATAAAATTCCTTATTTTTATATACAGCAAATGAAAAAGCATTTAACTGAATTTAAAACAAAAAGCGGGTTCATTGGATTAAAAAACTATTAGAAAAATGAAAACCCCTACTTTCCCTTTTTAAATTTTCAATTGACAAAAGGTTGAAAGATTCAGAAAATAGTATTACAACGTTTTTATGTCTGAAAAAATTGCAGTTTGATAATTCAAGGAAATACAATTTAAAAGGGATCAGATAAAACAAAAGTATAGAGTATCTTCCAAGGATTGTTTAATTTAAAAAAAAACGTTTTTTTTAAAATTATTGTCCATCATATGTATGTGAATTATAAATTTTCGCGGGACACTTTTTTTTAGTATTTTTTTTGGGTGAAGGAGATATTAGTTATCAAAGG